>OZ024746.1:48889747-48913756 GCA_964016885.1 Eledone cirrhosa
TTTATAATAACTAGAAATTTTTCTTCCTTGTTGAAAATCCAAAAATATCCACTTCCGTGATTTACGATCTGATTAATTGGTGAAATATATTTCTTTAATGGAATATATACAGGGAAGATTAATCATATTATAAGGTATCTATTTTTGAAGTTGTAGTCAACTTTATTTATTTAGTTACCTACCTAGCTATGTGTGGTTACACACTTGTAAAAATTATCTCCTGTGATTATTCATGTTTATATATATGTTAATCAATTATGGAGTGCAAAACGGAGCTGGAAAAGTGTTTCACAAAAATACGTTGGAATGCAAAGGTAAACAACAACAACAATAATAACGGTAGTAGTAATATAAACAATAATTCTGAGTATAGAAATAACAGCCGTAACTATAACAATAGCAGGAAAGTGAGAAATAGTGATAATGGTAATAATACTAGCTATAGACAGAACAACAACAACCACAATAATAATAATAATAATAGAAACATTAACCACAGACACAGCAGCAGCGACCACAGTAGTAATAACGGTAACAATACGAACAACAACAACAATAACCACAGTGGTAATAATGGAAATAGTACATGTAGCAACATCAATGATAGACACAACAAAAACAAGAAACATAATAAAAGTAACAACCACAATGGTAGAAATAACAGTAACAATAACAACAATAACGGTGAAGTAAACAACAATACATCTAGCAATCATAACAATAATAATAATGCTAATGATAGAAACAACAACAACCACCATGATAACAATAATAGCAACACACACAACTATGACGATAGATATAATGACAACCCCTTAGAGAAACTATTTTTCAACCCAGCTGACAAAACATATAAGATGGGTAATATCTATCCTACGAGGTTACCCTTTAATAAAAGAGTTTGCATACTACAACAAATAGATGACGAGACAGAGGCACAGTTCATCATAGCTAGAAATAAGATTAGACAAATAGTAGACAGGTATACTAAGAGACAGAGCAGACCAGAAGCATATAAGGCAGCATGGATGTGGTGTCACTGTACTCATCCATTAACATTGATTTTGCTGTGAAAAGATGTGTGGAGATGATCATTGAGAGTGAGGTGGAGTTCTGCGCCGTCAACACAGACCAACTGGGCCTCCTACTTAGACTTACCTACGACACTGACTACCTAGACAGCCATGACCTTAGATGTTTCTGCCCTAGTAGACCTATAAGAGGTAGACCCCCCACCATAACCTCAATGGCAAAAAAGACTCCCATGGGAAAGTGGATTGGGTGGACCAAAGCTATACGGACCCCCAAAATAATGATCAGGTAAGAAAAATGGTCGCACATGCAATAGGGGCTAGTATCAAAACTACCCTAAAGGGCCACATATTTAAGTTCAACGAGAAGATCTACACCCAAAATGAGGGAGCAGCCATCGGCGTCAGCATAGCTGGTGATGTTGCCAAACTTTTCATGGTATGCTGGGAAAGGAGACTTAAAGATCTCCTTAATGAGAGCTCCATAGACCTCATCATGTACTCTCGTTATGTAGACGATATCAATATAGTTATAAGAACATCCCCACTAGAGAGCACTAACAAGTTTGATTTAGAACGTAGCACGATGGAAAGCATCCAGCAGATAGCTAATTCCATACACCAGAGTATAACTGTAACTATCGATTTCCCTTCCAAACACCCTAACAATAGACTACCTGTATTAGACACAGAACTCTGGATTAACACTATAGACGAGAGAGCCCAAATTCTCCACTCACACTATGCTAAACCCATGGCCTCCAAATACCTGATACTCAAAAACTCAGCAATGTCCAGTAGTGCTAAGTTTAATATTCTGATCGCAGATTTGGTACGAGTGATGAAGAATGTGTCCCGCATGTTCGACCCAACAGAAATGGAAAGACACATCCAACACTTCATCAACCGCATGGAATTCTCTGGCTACAACCAAAGAGACAGAGTCAGAGTATACGAAGGAGCCATGGAAAAGTATAAGACCCTCATAGAACTGGACATGAAAGGAATTTGCCCATTATACAGAAGCAAATCATGGAATAGCTTAGATAGGGCTAGACATAAGATAGGGAAAGCCACATCATGGTACGACAACCAGAGATACCAGAGTGTCATGTTTGTGGACGCCACCCCTGGAGGGAAATTAGCTAACCAGTGTAGAAAGGCCCTGAGAAAGACCCACTTAAAAATAAAGGTGGTAGAAAAGCCAGTAACCACCATAAAATCCCTAATTAGCAAAACCTACCCTTTTAAGAAAACCCACTGTACCAATAGGAAATGTATCATATGTAAGGTGAACCCCCGGATAAACTGTAAAACTAGAAACGTAGTCTATAGCATAAGATGTACAGAGACATAGGTGAGACAGCTCGTAGCATAGGTGAAAGGATAGACCAACACTGGGGGGAACTAAAAGGACGAAAAAACGGGTCAGTACTATACGAACATGCTAGACAACAACATGACGGTAACATAGACAACATAGAAATTAGAATAATATCTAAACATAGAAATGACCCAGCAGATAGGCAAATCAGAGAGGCCAGTGAAATAGAAATAAGAAGACCAAGGCTAAACAGAAAGAATGAATGGAATAACAACAACACCCAAACAAACAACACTGACCTAAGAGAAGTATAAATAAGTAAATAAAATAAAATAAATAAATAAATACATACACAAGCACAATAACAACAAGCACATAAACACACACTAGTCACCCATCACACAGCAAACAAAACACTATACACACACGCAAACGCATGCGCAAAGAAGACAAAATAAAATAAACAAACAAGCAAATAAATAAATAAATATATAGACAGACTGAATAAAAATGGCGTAGACATAAAATACAACAGGAGGAAAATATAACACCACTGACGATGTTGCAGATGTGCAACGAAAACTTTATGATAAACTATATATATGTGTTTGTGTCTATATTGTATCTGTATTATTTTTGACCGTCGGTCAGTCAATGGCAACATTGAGGACCGAGTAAGTTAGATTACCGATATAAAAGACACAGAAGCGAGAAGCGAAAACCAACCAAACCGTGAGTGTTCTGTTATTAATTCTGGCAATATTACACAAATATGACCCTCCCCAAGTATAACAATATATATATATTTCACTGCCTCCGCCTCCACCTTATCCCCCTCGGCTTCCGTCTACACTTCCACCCCTCCCCCGCCGCTTCCCCCTCCACGCAACGTATCCTCACGCCTCCTGATGCGCAACTCCATCCGCGCCTCCCGTTCCACCCTCCGCCTACTTGACCACCAACTGACCCCCACCCTCCTCCGCCTTTACTCCACCTGCCACCCCCTCCTCGCCCAAGCCATCCTCTCCTTCATCCACAACCTCAACCACAACCTCTTCTCGTTCCTCAGCTCCACCAAAGCCCGCAAGTTACACTCACTCCTCCCCCCCATCCACCACCACCCGCCCGTCCCCATACGCCCACCACTCTCCACCTCTCCCTCGACCCCCCCAATCTCCACCCTCCACATCACCCCTCACCCCCCAAACACCCAAACCCCACCCCTTGTTGTCACCATACCCCCTGACCCCCACCTCTCCGCACCTGAGCGCTCACTCCTTAGTAGAGGCCTTCGCTTCATACCCCTCGCCCCCTTGTCACCACCCTCCCCTCCCACATCTCCGACACCAACCACGCCCTGCGCCTTTTCGACTCCTTCACCTACCTACCCGGCCCACAGCCCTTCCTCTTCACCCTAGACATCAAGTCCCTCTATACAGTCATCCCCCACGCCGACGGCCTTCGCGCCATCAAACACTACCTCGACCTTCGCCCCTCCCCCATTCCCTCCACCCCCACCCTCCTTCGCCTCGCCGAGCTGGTCCTCACCCTAAATTGTTTCTCCTTCTCGGGTGAGTTTTACCAACAGGTCACGGGGGTAGCCATGGGCACAAGAATGGGCCCGAACTATGCCAACCTTTTTGTTGGCCATGTTGAGGCCCAAATCTTTGCCCAGTACACCGGCCCCACGCCCGAACTGTACGGTCGTTACATTGACGACTGTATCGGAGCTACGACCCTCACCCGAGAACAGCTCGACTCCTTTCTCTCCTTCTTCTGCCTTCCACCCCTCCCTCCACTTCACCACCTCTATCTCCACCACCCACGTCCACTTCTTAGACATCTCCGTTGCCTTCGACCCCTCCCACCACTCCCTCGTCACCTCCGCCTTCTTCAAACCCACCGACTCCCACTCTTACCTCGACTTCACCTCTTCCCACCCCACCCACACTAAACACTCCATTCCCTACTCCCAACTTCTCAGGATCCACCGCCTCTGTAGCCGTGATGCTGACTTCGAGTCCCAGGCCCCTTCCCTAGTCAGCCATTTCATCCGCAGAGGTTACCCCCCCCCCCCCCCCCTCTCGTCTACACCGCTCTCACCCGCGCCCGTGCTATCCCCCGCTACACCACCCTCACCCCACGCCACCGCACACCCACCCACCGTCTCCCCTTCCCCATCACCTACCACCCCTCCACCTTACCCCTCCACCGCACCATCCGCCGCCTCTTCCGACGCATCCAGTCCGACCCCTCCACCTCCCACATCTTCCCAACCCCACCACTCCCCTCCTTCAAACGCGCACGCAATCTCCGCACCCTCCTCATCCACAGCTCCCTACCCCCCAACCCACGCTCTGTTCCCCCCCCGGTTCCTTTCTCTGTTCTAGGCCCCGCTGCAACACCTGTCCCCACATCACCAACACCACCACCCTCCAGGGTCCCAACGGCCACTCTCTCTCGGTCCGGCATGCCTTCCGCTGCACCTCCTCCAACCTAGTCTACAGACTTATGTCGGACAGACGGGACGTCGCCTGGCGGACCGAGTCACGGAGCACCTCCCGGATATTCGTCTCGGGGGCAGTTCCCCCATCGCCCGCCACTCTGGTGGCCCTGGCCACTCCGCACGCCATCTCACAGTCTGTGGCCTACTCCAGTGCCACGGAACACCCGCCCATCGCCTTACGGTCGAACAACGAACTATCTTCATCTTACAGACCCACACTCCCCCCGGCCCGAACTCCCCACCCTTATTCCTTTAGCGTTCGACCCCCCCCCCCCCCTCTACACTTATTCCCCACTAACACCACTAACACACCCCTCCTTTTCACCGCCCACCCCACACTAACAATACTAACACCTCCACTACACCCCTCATCTGACCACCCTGCCCCAACTAACATACTAACATCCCTTCCCTCCCCTCTTCTCCTCCTCCCCCTCCTTATCACACGCACACACTTACACCACCCACCCCACACGCAACTAACATCACTAACACCCCCAACCCCACGCACACGTACCCACACACCCTCGTACACCACCAACTCTACACACCCTACCACCACTAACCCCCACTCACACCTGCATTCAACCCCTCCCCACCTCCCGTATACTAACACCCACTAACACATCTTCCCCAAACTACACACACACCAGTACACCACACTCCCTCCATAGAACCACACACACCCTTCTCTCCCTGCTCCACCCACACCCCCGCTCCACACTCACTCATCCCACTAACACCCCTACTAACACACACACACACACACCCTCCTCACTCCAACTTTCACACCTACCCATCCTGGCCCCCTTACCATTCCACCGACTGCTGCTATGCCCTTCTGACCACCTCCCAGCACCAACAGACCACAGCACTCCCACTGCTGACCACTTCCTGTTGCGCGCGCACCCCACATCTCTCCTCTTCCGACCACCGCTTCATGGATTACCCACACGCAGAAATTGACTTATAACCAATCCTCCTAACATCCTTGGAACTTACCAACTTTTCAACCATCCTCTTACGTCATCACCTATATAACTCACCCACACACACACCCCCCAAAATTTTTTTTATCCACACGCCACCCACACCCACAACACGCTTAAATCCCACACACACGTGCTTCCCACCACATATTTACACCCTCAGCCTCCTGATTCCTCTCCCCCCACCCCCTATCCACACACGCACAGACACTCCGACCCACAAAAACACCCCCCACACACACCTCTTCCTGAACATGTAACCCCGTTCTTCCCCCAACCCTTACTTTCACATACACACACACACACGCACACCTACACACAAACACCACTTTCAGCCCTCCCCGCTCGGACACCCCGTCTCCCTCTCCCCACTCCACCCGCCACCACCCCTACTCACCCCACACCCTTCCACGACCTGTTTACCCCCCTTTTAATTTCAGTTTATTTTGATCATACGTTTATTTTTAAATTTTCTCATTCCTTGTATTTTTATCATGCTTTATTTTTATTTTTTATCTTTATTTGTTAATTTTTCATTCGCACCGTTTCCTTTCGCTATATGTCTCTCCACCACTCCCCTACACACCTTTTGAACTCTGTTCCCACACACTTCTCACCTGAGGAAGGGCTTATGCCCGAAACGTCGTTCCCCACCTACCCCCCACTCTCCTGAGCGTGAAATTAATAAACATTTATTGTACTGCCTCTCTGTTTTGTCCCTGTTCAAATTTTTCCATTATATATATATATATATATATATATATATATATATATATATATATATATATATATATATATACAATATATTAACAAATGGAAACTATATTTATAAAACCATATTTATTTCATTATACATATTTCAAGGGCCACCAGAGTAAACTATGGTGCGCTTTCATCAGATAAAATATAATATAGGTTAGTTTTATAAATAAATATTGACATATCCTTAAAAAATGCAACCATAGTTTACTCTGGTGGCCCTTGAAATATGTATAATGAAATAAATATGGTTTTATAAATATAGTTTCCATTTGTTAATATATTGTATATTTACTCCAATAATTTGTTGAGTGCTTTATATCAGTTATAAAAATATTTTGCTTGTTCTATCTCAACAAATTAAATATAACCTCTACATATATATATATATGCATTACAACCATAATTGTAGCGTGCATAACATTTCTGTGTATAATGTACTTTAGATACTATTTCATACTTGACTTGGCATACTTATCTCTACACAAGAATACGCATACGTAACTATATATATATATATATACATATATATATATATATATATATATATATATATATATATATATATATATATATATATATATATATATATATATATATATATATACATATATGTATATATATATATGTATATATATATATATATGTACATATATATATATATATATATATATATATATATATAGATATAGATAGGTAAATATACACGGGTGTGTATGATTGTGTATAGAAGATTATATTAATAAGAGGAATTCCAACTTTGTCTGATTTACTCGTTTTATTTACAATCCTTTAAAATATATAATGGTATTATAATGAAATAGTATGATAGAATATAAAATTCTAAGTGTTAAATGAACAGGTACTTTCATGCTTTCGCAATCTTCAGGTTCATAAAATGTGGTGACAGTCGAGTTTGCAATTTTCAACGCGACTGCAATTTTCAACTCGACTGTCACCACATATTATGAACCTGAAGATTGCGAGAGCATGAAAGTACTTGTTCAATTAACACTTAGAATTTAATATTCTACCATACTATTTCATTATAATACCATTATATATTTTAAAGGATTGTAAATAAAACGAGTAAATCAGACAAAGTTGGAATTCCTCTTATTAATATATATATATATATATATATATATATATATATATATATATATATATATATATATATATATATATATATATATATATATATATATATACATACATATATATAATAGAATTCGTTCTATTAAGGATTCTAATGCCGTGCACGTGCATTCCGACAAAACTGGCAACCTATATCAAGTGGAGCGCAGTACTTACCATCAACTACTATATAATGCTGTAACTAAGGATTACCGTAAAACTAATCGGTGCGTCATCAATGAAATCAACGATGCTGGTTTTAAAATCACATCTGATCTCAACATCCTGGACCGGACCGAACCTCTGGACCCTATTTCTCCCCACTTTACCCTGAAGGATCACAAATCCAATTTTCCGAACAACCCCTCTATTCGGCTTATTAACCCTACGAAGTCCGATTTAGGTAGACTTAGTAAAACTATTCTTGATAGAATTATACCTGATATTAGAAATTTGGCCCCTCTTGCACTGTGGTACAATTCTTTCGCGGTGATTGATTGGTTCAACGGCATATGTAACAAGGAACATTGCCGTTTTATCCAATTCGACATCAACAATTACTACTCCTCCATCACTTTACCACTTCTCCTTAGAGCTATCAATTTCGCTAAAACACTCACAGTGGTTAAGGATTTGGAAGTTGATGTCATCCTCAATGCCCGAAAGTCGGTGATTAATTTCGACGACTCTATTTGGATTAAAAAATCCAATAGCACCCCATTCGACGTGAGCATGGGTGCTAGTGATTCTGCGGAGGTTACTGATCTTATCGGCCTTTTCCTTCTTTTCTCTATCAAGGACGAATTCCCCAACGCGGGCGGTGGTTTGTACCGTGACGATGGTCATTTGACCATGACTAAGTGCGGACCTCGTGCTTGCGGCAGGTTCAGAAAAAGAACTCACAGCCTTCTTTAAAAGCTTCAACCTCTCTATACAGGTTGAGGCCAATCTCTCGGTCGTTAATTACCTTGACGTTACCCTCAATTTATTGAATGGCTTGTATTACCCGTATAGAAAGCCGAATGATACGCTTAATTACATAAGTAAGCATTCCAACCATCCTGCCACCATAACCAAGAACCTGGCTTTCCCGTCTTTCCACCAACGAGCGTATTTACAACGACCATTCCACTTATTACAATGAAGCTCTTGCTCGAAGTGGATTTGTCGATAAGGTAGCATATACAGAGTACGAAAATAGACCTAGAAGAAATAGGTCCCGTCGCATTTGTTGGTACAACCCACCATATAATATGGAGGTGGCCACACCATTAGCTAAGATCTTTATTTCCCTTATTACGAAGCATTTTCCCCCTACACATAAATATAGTAAAATTTTTAATAGAAATACTATTAAAATTTCTTACTCTACGACTCTTAACCTTGCACATAACATCACAGCTTCAAATTTAGCTAAACTACCTAGCCGTAGGAACACGTGCAACCCTGTAGTTAGTACTAACTGTAATTGTAGGAATCGGGTTGATTGCCCCCTATCCGGGAAATGCCTAAGGTTGTAACACCCACGTCCCGTAGGGCCTACATAGGGTTAACCGCCAATAGATTCAAGCAGCGTCTTTACACGCATACCCATTCTTTTCGTTACCCTCTAAGAAGGAATATGACGTCACTTTCAGCTTATATCTGGAGTCTAAAAGACAACAACACCCAATATAAGTTACACTGGGAGATCCTAGCTATGGGCTAGATCGTATAACGGAAATAAAAGACCTTGTGACCTCTGCACCGCTGAGGCCCTGGAAATACTCTACGCCACAGGCCACATCTTAAACAAAAAATCTGAGGCAATTTCAGCTTGTAAACATAAATTGCACAAAACCTTCCTGTATTACAGCCCCACGTTATACCCTTTTAGCGGAGAGTTATATTTAGAGAGTTGTAATGTTGGCACGAGGAACCAGGTTTGGTAGAAAGATATGATAGGAATATCGACAACGACTTTAGCTTGTTTTTACATTATTTATTAACAAAGGTTAAGAAGTGAATTAAGCTGGCATGCCAAGAATAATGAAATAATTCAATTAAGATTACAAGAGAAAATACGGTCGACTGGCTGAGGCGTTTGGCCAGGTCCGTAGTAAAATTGTTGTGTCGTTACATATTGTTTGTGCTTACGGAGCAAAAGAACAAGTGGTGTTTACCTTAGCATGGTCAAGCTGCAAGTCTTATATTTCTCAAATCTTCGCGGTCTATTTCTCCCTCAGAACGCGTAGGGATACATTCTCTTCCCCTGGCGCTGATTGGCTGAGCTGAGCCAAATCACGCACAGAGAATGTTTGTGAGCCCGCGGAATGTAGGTCACTACATGACCTCCGAGCAGATTTTTAGCCGAAAATCGTTAACGATGAAGCCAAGGACCCACAAGGTACAGTTTACACCCCCCTTCTAGACGGAAGTCAATACAGATTATTGAATCAGCAAGAACAAATGCTGAAAGAGCACATCAGTGAAAAAATAATTGAGCAGAAAGATGCATGCAAGAAAAAAAATGAGGCGCTACGGGCCATGTTGAGCCGCTGTCAAATGACTAGCTGTTTTGTAGTTTATACGCGACCACCAACAGATAAAGTCTGATATGGGCGAAGTTGCTGTTCTTGCATTAAATGTTAATGGTAAGTGTTGTACCAGTAGCTGTGGACGAAGCTATTATGGCAGTTTACCAGTGCTGGCAAGAAGATGACGGGTAGGCGAGAAAATGTTGGTCTCCCAGATGTATTGCCGAATGTGCTAGGGAGCCATGAAAAAAATGGCTGGTTGCTTTGAAAAGAAAAAAAGCAAGTTGAATCTGTAGGTGGGTTGCAGTTCCATAATTCGGGCGAATCCACAGAAGTGGTGGAAATGCTGACAAGTCCAGTTCTATTTGTTGTTTTCCCGGTGAGTTGGGTAAGATAACAAGATAGAGGTTGTTATGGACGATGAATGTGCAACGAGATGCGAAACTGTTTGAGTTCAGCTGCAATTAGCATTCTCGTGTTGCGGTGCAGGTGAATTAAGCTGCAAGTGTCGATAGCTTGTTTTGGTACCTCCAGAAGGTGAAAAGGGATCTCGCAGAATATTACGACGCTTGAAGATCACATACCATAGACAACAACCTGTTGGTGTGTGTATAGATGCAGGCATGTAATACAACAAAGAAAATGTGTGCGTGCGGTCACATATACAATGATAGAGAGAAATGAATGTTCATATAATACAGTTCAAAAAAAATAAATGTCCAAAATAAATGCCTGAAAAAAAGGAAGAAAGAAAGAATTGTTTCTTTTCTTTTAACAAAAAGTTCGCTTCTTTTTTCTTTGGGAACGCTCTTACTAGAGAGCTAGTAGAGTTGTTGTTGTTGTTAAAGCAAAGTCACAATGAATCTTCTGTAGAGTCGAAGTCTAGCGTTGAAGAATTTAAACATACCTTGTGGGTTAATAAAAAAAAAAGGGTGTAATAATATTCTCCGGTACAGAAATAACGAAGACATAAGCAAATGCCTATTCGTCGAGACATCGTAGCATCCTTGATCCGAAGGAGGGCATTTTCACATCATCTTTTACGAAGACAGCATAGTCAATATTTTATCAGGAGCGAATCCTTTCACATCTGTTCAAACCAGCATCTGTGACCGGATGTGTATTGCCTCCGCTCTCTGAAGAGTTGTTAAGGGGAGGCAACTGCTCGTTGCTAAGTGACCATCTCAGTCACTACATTCACCTCGGAGCAGATTTTTTGTTGAAAAATCGTTAACGATGAAGCAAAGGACCCACAGGGTAGTTTACAAAATGTAGAAGCATGTATCAACAAATTATGAAAAAAAAAAAAAAAATAGGTTCATGTCTGCAAGCTTTAACACAAAAAAGAAATGTACAGCAAAAGATGCAAAATGCATGTAAAGATAACACTCTTCGCAATAAAGGGGCCCCAAATGCGATAAACAAAAAAAAAATTTTTTGCTAGGCAATGAAAATGCCATATGTAGCATAGCTATAAAAATGCACTAAAAAAATGGATTGTGTCAGAATTGACCACAGTCGTAATGTTACGAAAAATATAATATATTGACACTGCCGTAGGCAGTCAAGAATCAAAAAGCAACAAAATGCAATATACAGCAAAAACAATTGGAAGAAAAAAAGAATACAATTCAGTTTATATTACTGCATAGCTTACGGGGCCAATGCACCCTTCGCCCAGAACGGGTCGTAGTTCTGTGTGTTGATGATGGGGGGGGGGGGGAGAAATAGGCGTATCTGGCAAAGAAAAAGAAGGGGGCATTTGAGTTTCAAGTGTCATTGTGTCATTGTCCAGGTTTGCTCGTTTGAGACGATCAACGGAAACCGTTTCCCTGGAACCCCGAATGTCCAGTGTGAAATGTTTGTCTGTGCGAGCAAGCACACGATAGGGTCCAGAGTACGGCCGTTGAAGAGGGGGTCTCACGTCGTCGTCTCTAACGAACACATGTGTCCACAAGGCAATATCCCTTGGGACGGCAGTTTTTACAGTCTGCTTCCTAGTGCCCATCGGTGGTAGATCCTTGAAATAAGAGTGAAGCCGAGACACGTAGGAAGCGGGGTCCTGCGAAGTCAGGTCAAAAGGGGCCAGCATTTGCCCCGATAACGCCAGAGGAGTACCATAAACTAATTCGGCAGAGGAGAACCCAAGATCCACCTTTACCGTCGACCGAATACCCAACAACACAATAGGTAGGTACTCGCTCCAACGTGAAGAGTCCATGGAAGCCCTTAAGAAGGCTTTGAGTTGCCTGTGGAAACTTTCCACCATTCCGTTTGAGGCTGGGTGGTAAGTCGTGGTTCTTATTCGAGTAGCCCCGAGGATTTGGGTTAATTCTCGGAAGAGGTTAGACTCAAATTGACGACCACGATCCGTTGTTATGGTGGTTGGTACACCGAAATGAGCAATCCATGAAGATACGAGAGTACGGGCTGTGGTTTCAGCGGTGATATCTGTTATAAGAACGGCTTCAGGCCAACGCGAAAAACGGTCAACAATCGTCAAAAGATACGAAAAACCACGACTAACCGGCCACGGGCCGACGATGTCCACATGAATGTGACGAAATCTTGCATCCGGGCAGGTGAAGGTTCCGAGAGGAGCCTTAACATGTTTATGAACTTTCGCTTGTTGGCAAGCGACACAGGAACGACACCAAGCAGCAATGTCATGTCTCACATCAGGCCAGAAAAATCTGGCTGTTATGAGTTTTACTGAGGCTGATACTCCTGGGTGAGAAATGCCATGTAAAGCGAGAAACACAGTTCGTCGATGTTCCACTGGGACTAGAGGTCGTGGTGAGTCCAACGAAACATCACACAGTATTTGTCCGTCAGCAGTTGACATCGGAATGTATTTCAGTTTGCAATGTACAAACTCTGGCGATGTAACATCCAACGATTCGAGAGTGGGTTGGGCAGCTGCCATTCGATGTAAATCTATCTCCTCGGGAGACGAAATCGATGCGATCGGCAGGCGAGACAGCGCATCGGCGCTGTATTCAAAGAACCCGGAATATGTTGAATGTCGTTCGTGAACTGTGAGATGAAGTCCAGATGTCTCGTTTCTCTGGGCGAGTATTTGTCTGCTTTAGTTCGAAGAGCAAACGTCAAAGGTTTATGATCAGTGAAAATGGTGAATGTTCTACCTTCAAGTACATGAGCAAAATGTTTCACTGATAAATAAATTGCTAATAGCTCCCTTCCAAAGGTGTTATAGCGAGTTTCGGCAGGCTTTAACTTCCTCGAAAAGAACTCGAGTGGTTGTTGTAACCCATCACACTTCTGCTGTAAGACTGCGCCCACGGCGCTATCCGAAGCATCAACACAGAGCGATAGCTCGGCGTTGGGTACTGGGTGGGCGAGCAAAGACGCGCTCGCTAACGCCTTTTTCACTTTTTTAAAATCCTCAAGCTGCGTTTTATTTAAGGAAATGTCCATATTCTTACGCCGGCAACCCTTAACAATTTCTGTCAACGAGAACAGCAAGTTGGAACAACCAGGTACGAATCGCCTATAAAAATTTACAAGGCCCAAGAATTGACGCAATTGTCGCAGTGAACTTGGCGGAGGCAAATCCGATACTGCCTTAACCTTCTCAGGAAGAGGTCGAATACCATCGGCGTCAATCAGATGGCCTAAAAATGTTAGTGAAGTCGAGCCGAAAACACACTTGGAAGCATTGATACGAACATTATATCTCTGTTAACGACGAAATACGAGATCCAGATGCTTTGAATGCTGCTGAGGGGAAGAACTAGCAATCAACACGTCATCGATATACGTGTACACAAAATCCAGGCCCCGAGTAACATCATCCATAAATCGTTGGAAGGTACTTGCAGCATTTCTAAGGCCGAAAGGCATAGTGAGGAACTCGAATGATCCGAAAGGAGTGGCAATAGCAGTCTTTGGGATATCCTCCTTATTAACCGGAATTTGATTATAAGCGCGGATCAAATCAAGCTTAGAAAAGATTCTGCAATCCTGCAATGACGATGCAAAATCCTGCAAATGCGAGATTGGATAACGGTCAGGCACAGTAATCGCGTTTAAGCGTCGGTAGTCACCCGTCGGTCTCCAATCACCAAAAGATTTAAGTACCATATGTACAGGCGATGCCCAAGGACTTGTGGAACGCCGAATTATTCCTAATTCCAGCATGTGGTCGAATTCAAGACGTGCAGCTTTCAACTTCTCTGCAGATAATCTTCGAGGACGTGAGAAAACAGTGGACCTGTAGTGGATTTGAAGTGTTCAATCGCATGATCCGGGCTAGTAATTCGTAACTTTCCCTGCGTCAACTGAGGGAATGAATGTAACAGGCTTTGATACTGGTTGCCCACTTCAGCCAAGAAAAAGGAAGGGCTGACAGTGGTGACGTCCGGCTCTGAACCCTCGAAAGAAAGGCCTGTTTCAGCATCAAAAAGGGGTTGTCTGCGGATGTTCACCAACAAGGAAAAATGGTGGAGAAAATCCGCTCCCAAAATGGCGTATGGCAAGTCGGCGATAGTAAACTTCCACTTCAAATCACGACGCAAATCTTTTAACCGAAGAGGAAGCGAAATTTGCCCGTACGTTCGAATGGCCGTGTGGTTGACTGCTCGTAGATTTATATTTGATTCAGATGGTTTTTTTTTTTTGAGATAACTGACTGGCCAAATACTCAGCGACGCGCCAGTATCGACAAGGAAAAATTTTTTCGACCACAGGTCGTATACGATAAGATGGCGGTTCGGTCGATTTTCCCAGAGTTCAGTAGCCGCCCCTAGTGGCTCTGCTTTGCGTTTTCCGATCTCTTGTAATTACAGGGCGTGCGACAACGTTGTGCCCTACTGCTGAAGTTAGCATGATACCAACAAAACGAAGAATTATTGTTGTCTGCGTTGTAGTGCTGGCGATGAATAGAAGACGGCGGCGAACGGTACTCGTAGCGGTTTCGAGCAATAGCAGACGGAGGCGAACGGTACTCGTAGCGGTTTCGAGGAATAGCAGACGGAGGCGAACGGTACCTCAAACGTTGTGAAGGCTCCCTGTGTTGTACGGTCAAATCCTCCACTTTTTTGGTAAGCGCTTCGATCATCTCCAACAGTTTGCTGTCGGCCACAGAAGAATTGCGTGGGGAACAGAAGAAGAAGCCACACAAGGATTATGCCGATTGCTGTTAGAGTCCACCTCAAGTATTGTATCCGTGGATGCGGCAAGCTGCTCTAACGACTTCCTCTCCAAACTATTAACCAAAGCCCTTTGCGCACTTGGCGGTAAACGTGAGAAAAAGAGCTGTTTTATGAATGGGGTGTCCATCCCCTTGGAGTCGCTCAACTCTCGCAAATGTCGCAAATAGGAGCTCGGCGTTCTGTCACCCATTTGCGCATCCTCCAACAACTCCCGAAAACGACTTTCCACCGACTTGGTATTTCTCCGAAGAATTTCGGTTTTTAACGAGCCGTAGGTAACGTCGGTGTCCAAATCCGTCACCACGTCCTTCACTGAGAATGCCAAGGAAACAGGCAGGCCATTGATCAGGACCTTTAACCTGTTTGTTTCCTTAGTATGGGTCAAGTCGAAGTAGCATTCGAGCTGCGAAAACCACAATCCGACGTCGCCTGCGAAGGTCGGCAAATGATGTGGATTCATGATTGCCGAAGATTTTAAAAATTTTTAAGGACGAATTATGTCCCTGAAGCAGCTATATGATCAAAAGGATATACTGGAAGTCCGAAATCAGTTGAAGACTCCAAGATGGCCGGTCTCTTTTGTGTTGTATTTTTGTGTTAGTCTGTATGCGTGAGTTACTAGTGTTACCATGAAAGTTATGACAGAAATATTGTGCAGGCCGCGTGCTTCAACAAATGGAATATTATGAATTTTATGGACTTACGCTAAGTGAGTCTAGCTACCCGATTCGAACATTCCAAATGTTAAGCCACTCCACATTGCCGTTAAAACGAATGGCGAATTCAAATAGGCTGCGTTTTCATACTTAATCATTGAAGGTCACCAATTTAGCGGAGAGTTATATTTAGAGAGTTGTAATGTTGCCACGAGGAACCAGGTTTGGTAGAAAGATATGATAGGAATATCGACAACGACTTTAGCTTGTTTTTACATTATTTATTAACAAAGGTTAAGAAGTGAATTAAGCTGGCATGCCAAGAATAATGAAATAATTCAATTAAGATTACAAGAGAAAATACGGTCGACTAGCTGAGGCGTTTGGCCAGGTCCGTAGTAAAATTGTTGTGTCGTTACATATTGTTTGTGCTTACGGAGCAAAAGAGCAAGTGGTGTTTACCTTAGCATGGTCAAGCTGCAAGTCTTATATTTCTCAAATCTTCGCGGTCTATTTCTCCCTCAGAACGCGTAGGGATACATTCTCTTCCCCTGGCGCTGATTGGCTGAGCTGAGCCAAATCACGCACAGAGAATGTATGTGAGCCCGCGGAATGTAGGTCACTACACCCTCATGGATAGTACGATCTATACGTGGATATTTTACGTCTTGATGTGGGAGCTAAATATATGTTTTGTTTACACCATTACTTATTTGCATAGGTAAGTATATATTACCCGTATGTTTCGTGAAGGTACGTATATCTTCTCGTACGTTTATTTGATTGTTTATATTATGGCGTATAAACTTTTTTTATATTTTTTTTATTCTGGTACATATGGTTTGGCTATGTGTATACTGGAGTTTTGCGTCTGTGTGAGTATGCAGGTTCGTACGTATGTAGGGTGTGTGTATATGTGTACTTCATGTTTTGGTTGACTTACGTCTCCGAACATTCGTGTATTTACATGTAGGTATGTGTGTGCGCTTGTTATTTACGTATTTATTTATTTATATACGTTTATATAATTATTTATTTATTTATCTGTATACACGCATACACACACACGCACATATTTATATGTGCGTGGTTTTGTATACCTATGGTAAGTGTTTTGCGTATGCTTGTGTATGTACCTATTTGTTTGCGTGTATGTATTTATTTATTTCTATTACTTCTGTATTGTATTTATTTACTTTGTTCTTAACTCTGTAGCGGAGATTCAATCGGTCTCCTAGTTAAAATTTTAGTCTACGGATTCTGCTATACCATTTACGTGATTTTGTCTTTGCGTGCTATTGTTCTCCACGCTCCACATATGACGTATTATCTTCGTTTTTTCGTTCATTGCCAGAGAACATCTCTATGAACCACCTAAGAGAACATTAGTCTACGACCTCTTTTATACCATAAACGTGGTTCTGTCTTTGCGCGTAATTGTTTTTCACCGCTCCTATTAATGACGTATCTTATTCGTTTTTTCCCGTTCTTTGCCAGCGAACGTTTCCACGAACCAAAATATCGTCTTCCTGTCTTCCTCCAGTTGCAACGTTTTTTGAAATATCCACTTCTGCGTTTACAGATTGACTTTGTTAGTTTCAGAAGATCCCGTTAAGGGTGAAAGCAGCGATTCTTTGCTTAAACTTTAATCTGTTATTTTAATAAATATATATATATATATATATACACATATATATATACACATATATATGTATGTATATATATGTATATATATATATATATTTGTATATATTTATGTGTATATATATATATATATATATATATATATATATATATATATATATATATATATATATATATATATATATATATATATATATATGTGTGTATATATATATATAACGACCTTATATTGAAGGAACTAAGGAAGAAATATAAAGTAGCAAATAAGGACGAACTTGAAAAACTGAATAAAGATGCCTCTTGTATAATGCATGAACTAGACATTGAAAATAAAACACAACCCTTCATGCCAAGGAAACCTAAGATCAATATGAAGGATCATAAACGAAACTTTGAAAATGATTTACCAGTCAGATTAATTGCACAATCTAAATCTGGCCTGGGCAGACTTAGCATAAATATTCTAGATAGAATAATACAACAAATTAAGAATTTACCTAATTTATCTTACTTAAAATTATGGAAAGGGACTAGTGAGGTTATCGATTGGTTTAAAGAAATTAAATATAACTATAATAATAAGTTTATTCAGTTGGATATTGCTAACTACTACTCATCTATCACTCCTAATCTACTGAATAAGGCACTAACTTACGCATTTAAACATACAGACCTAACTAGCAATGAAATGCACATTATATTATCGGCACGGAAAACATTAATAGAATTTAATAACCAACTCTGGACTAGGGCAGATAGAAATAATAATTTCGACATAACTATGGGATCTTCAGACTCAGCTCAGGTAACGGACCTTGTGGGCCTTTTTATAATTAATTCTCTACATAGAAAAATACCAGGGGTAACCGGAGGCTTATATCGTGACGACATGCTTTTAATTATAGAAAATAATAGCTTCGAACTAAATAGAAAAAGAAAACAAATTATACAATTTTTTAATTACCTTAATCTAAAAGTAGAAATAGAGAATAACCATAAAATAGTCAACTTTCTAGATGTAACACTAAATCTAAACACATGTCTTCATTATCCATTTCACAAACTAAATGAGAACTTAAATTATGTCAATTTTAACTCTAATCACCCCAGATCCGCTACTCCTTTTAATTCCTCTTCTGAAAATTTTGATTTTTGTATAGAGGAAATATTTTTGATATTAAAGACCAAAAATTCACTTAATTTAAGGAATAATTTATTCAGTTGCTGCAGACATAGATTGAATCAACGCTTAAATGTAAATATAAATTTAAAATGTAGTTTAATTAATTAAATAATTTAGTTAATATACGAAACCTGTCGCTAAATCATTAGATTCCTTCACCTTTTTCATTTTCTTTGGTTAAGTACCCAAGTATAAATTTTCTTCATAAATATAATTATAAATATAATAAACTATTCTAGAAAGTTTATCCTTTCAATATCTTGAATAAAATATGCGTAAGATAAATTTCTATACTAAACATATTATTTTAGCTTAAAATATTCTATAATATTTTAAAATTTTTTAAGATTTTTTAAAATTGAAAAAAAAATTTCTTTTAAAGATTTTTGAAATTTAAAAAAAATTTTTAAAATCATTTATTTTTTATTTTTTATTTTTTTAAATTTTTTAATATTTTTAAATATTTTTAAATATTTTTTAATATATTGATATCTGTAGAATCCTTGTTTTTTAAGTTATAATATAATATTTTTTTAAATTTTTTTATTAGATTCATTTTATTTTTTATTTTTTATTTTTTATTAGATTTGTTTTTATTCTGATAGCTTCTCATAATTTTCAAAAGTTTTTCCTTTCAATGTCTTGATTAAAATATACGTAAGATAAATTTCTATGCTAAATATATTAAACATATTATTTTAACTTGAAATATTCTATAATATTTTGGGATATTTTAGTATTTTGATGTTTGTAGAATTCGTTTGCCTTTTAAGTTATATTGATATAATTATATTTCCAAAATATAATCCTTTTGTATTTTATATACTCAATTGTACTATGTTATATATTGATGTATATTTATGTCTATGTACGGCTTATGTATCTATATGTGTGTGTTGACATACATATACATGTGTTATATGTTTTTTTTGTGATTATATGTCTGTATATATGCATGAGTGACGCGTGTATACCAATTGAAGATGCACACACATATCTATTCATGTATAGCTAAGAATTGTGGGTGTGAATGTACGGGCTTACACATGCAGCTTTTGATTGCAGATATACATAATTTAACAGCCATAAATGCAGAAAAGTTAATCCTATATATTTATATATATGTACTAAATTTTTTTAATTAATAACACAAGGAGTGTATAGCAATAAATAAAAAATCACTTATGCTTTGTATGTATACATTATATGGGTGAGTAGATATAGTGTATATTTTCTGAGTGAGTGAGTATATATATATATTTATGTACCTTTGCCTATGTATATGTGATATACGATAGATAACCTCTCTAGCAATATATATATTTTATAATGTTTAAATTCCAATTTTTAATATATTGATCTCAATTTTTAAACTAAATATATAATTATAATTAAACAATGTGTAATTTCTCATATTATATATCTATATTCCATTCACGAATATTAATATTTCTAATTTTATTTATTCATTTCATCTCAATTGTTAACTCAACTTAATATGACATAACTTAAGGTTTTTATTCTCTCCCCCCTCTATCTCTACATATCTCTCTCTTGAGTTCTTTCTCTGTCTGATGTTTTGATATCTCCCCGTTATTTTTCCTCTGTTCTCTTTTCTTTTTGCTTTCTTCTTTTTCTTTACCTATCTTTCCCTTTCTTTTCTCCACGTTTCTCTCTCTCTCTCGCCATCTTTTGACTTACTCTTAACACTATGACTTACTAAAGTAAACAAACCACTATCCGGATGGCCTCCAAAAGCAACGGTCACCTTTTTGAAAGGGTACATCAATATCTATTTGTAAAACTGTTATATATTGTATTTTGTCTGATGAAGGCATACCATGATATGACTTGGTATCCTTGAAATATATATAATGAAATAAATATGGTTTTATAAATATAGTTTCCATTTATTAATATTGTATATATATATATATATATATATATATATATATATATATATATATATATATATATATCGTTTCTGGTGCGTGTGTTTCTTATTGGCAACATGACCCTCCCAAAGTATAACAATATATATATATATATATATATATACATATATACATATATATATATGTAAATATGAGCGGAATAAGTAAACATTAAACAATCTTTTAAATAAATTAAAATACGATTTAAATATTTACCTCTTATATATATACAAGTATATATATACATATATATAGTAATAATAATAAAATTGAAGACTAAAATCCAAAGAGGGCTCGATAAGGAAAATATATATCAAATATATAAGAACCGAAGAGCAAATATTTATTAATATAACAGATTAAAGTTTAAGCAAAGAATCGCTGCTTTCACGAAAGCACCGATTCTTTGCTTAAACTTTAATCTGTTATATTAATAAATATATACATATATATATATATATATATATATATAGATATATACATATATATATGGTGGCTGCCAACTCGTTTTCGAGTATGGCCACTACTTTATATCCATGTAGGAGAACCCTACTGATGCGCTGAACGAGTGTGACTTTCTAGTCCAGCCAGCGACTAGAAAACTCTGGTACAAACACTACCCTTGTGACAATTATTGACACATAGTGCTGGTCCCATGGTACCATATGATCACAAGTGCAGAGAGATCTCCAGATATAAAGCAATACCTTTGTCGTGAAGCTTTTATAGTGAGCAAAGGCACTGCACAAAGCCAGTCCCACTCTCTTAACCAAGATGATATTTACCAAAAGGGAGAACAAGTCAACATCATTGGATACCATCAGTGTTGCAGGTGTTATATCAGAGTTTTCCTTCTCCTAGAATTCTGCCTTGACAAAGGTTAAGGGGTTATCTGTCCCGGTGATTTTGGATGGCCATTGACTCTTAAGAGCTCCTTTGTCTTTGACAGGTTTTGTGTTTAGTCCTGCAGGATGTCCAAAGTCACCCCCCTCACCAAGAAACCTTGGTGGGGTTGTCAGTTTAGTCGCCAACGACCCGACCATGAGACAGGTTGTACTGGGATACATGTTACCAGTAGCACCAACCAGTGACCTGACATAATATATATGCATATATATATACATATATATATATATAACTATTTTCATTTATATATATATATATATATATATATATATATATATATATATATATATATATATATAACCCATTTGCAACTCCGCAGCGCCCTTATTATTATATATATATATATATATATATATATATATATATATATATATATATATATATGTATATATGTGTGTGTGTGTGTGTGTGTTACACCTCTATTCTTTTAAATATATATATATATATATATATATATATATATATATATATATTATATATATATATATATATATTTAAAAGAATAGAGGTGTAACACACAAGTTATTATATATTGGTAAACGGAATAGAAAATGCTGACAAATTGTTGACAGTGAAAAATAGTTTCATTAGGAATAAATGAGAACTAGTAATTGTATTGGTTAGTATTCAGTTTTGGTTTTCAGTTTTACCGGTTGTGCATTTCTAATGCTTTTCAAAAATAATTTTGAGATAGAGCGTCAGTCATGTTTGCTCTGATCTGATTAGTTTTGGGATTTCTACCTGTTTTTATGTTAAAAAAAGTGGCTCCCAGCGATATTAAAATAAGTTTTGCGCCAATTCGTGTTTCAAAAATTTTTTGTGGTCAAAACAATTTGTGATTGGTCGGTAGAGGTCATGTGAATGTAAAAAATTGATTTTTGCGAAACAATACTGTATATCATTTCACACCTTTTATTATTAAGGTTTTTGATGTTCTATTGAGATAATCGATTTTAACTGAAAATTTTCGAATAATGTACACCATTTTACCATGAAAAAAATACTGGTCCACCCACACACACACACACACACATTCTCACACACACATACACACATATATACACACACACATACACACGCGTACATTAACATACAAAGAGACTTATACACACACATACACAAACACTTCTCCGTATAGAGCTGAAAAATATCTTTTAACATGTTAAAATATCCCCCACTCACTTACAGACACATTCCTACTGATCATCTCTCTACCACGAATTACTCTGCTACACACACCCACCCACACCCACACACACACTTCTCCGTATAAGACAAGAGCTGAAAAATATCTTTTAACATGTTAAAATAATCCCTCACTCACTTACAGACACATCCTACTGACCATCCCTCTACACGAATTACTCTGCTATACACACACAAACACACACACACACACACACACACACACACACACACACACTTGTCTTAATAGGCATTTGAACTGTCAACAGGCTGGGGTTCGCACACACATCCCTGCTGACCATTATCACAAGAACGAACACTTTACTACTACTACTACACACATATTTGTTGTGAGAGAGTGATTTCTCAGTCAGCCGACACAAACCTACATTTGGCGCAAAATCAATTTTTTACATTCCCATGACCCTCTACGACCAATCAAAATTGTTTTGACCACAAGAATTTTTTGCAACACGAATTTGGCGCTAAACTTATTTTAATACCGCTGGAGCCACTTTTTTAACATAAAAACAGGTAGAATTCCAAAACTAATCAGATCAGAGCAAACATGACGGACGCTCTATCTCAAAATTATTTTTGAAAAGCATTAGAAATGCGCAATCGGTAAACTTAAAACCAAAACTGAATAATAACAAATACAATTACTAATTCTCACTCATTCCTAATTAAACTATTTTTCTACTGTGAACAATTTGTCAACATTTTCTATTCCGTTTACCAATTATATATATATAGATCAAATAAGTATGTTTTGAAACAGTGAGCAGGTTTGAAATTAGAAAATAGAATAGCTTTCACCGTATTTTTTACTAAAGGAATTTTTAGCCTGATAATGGTGTTTAGAACCCTCAGATAAATGGAATGAAGGTTCTAAAACCCCATTATCAGGCTGAAATTCCTTTAGTCAAAAATACGGTGAAAGCTATTCTATTTCTAATATATTATATATATATATAATTGTTTCTATAATATATATATATAAAATATATATAATTGTTTCTACTTTAGGTACAAGGCCAGCAATTATCCAGTGCATTACTGGTA
>OZ024746.1:48913956-48948956 GCA_964016885.1 Eledone cirrhosa
CGTACAGTAGTATGCATATATATATATATATATGCATACTACTGTACGTCTGTATACATATATGTATATACGTATACATACATACTTTCATTTAAGTAAGTGCTGTACTAAGAGGGAGAAATGAAATTTCGTTTCATTCCATTTCAACTTATCGTTTTCGGTGCGCCTGGCCGACTGAACTCACACGATATGAAAATTAGGCTGTTCAGCCGTTAATTTTCATAAGGAAAGTATATACTTTCGAACGTTCAACCATCTGGCAGAAGGGTATACGGTACTGATGATAGCTAAGAAGCTTGAATCTAGTACATCGTTCCTGTGTCAGTGTTGAACAAAAAGGTGACGTGGTTGCCTTAACACCGTAAGGCATAAATCAGGCTGTCCGTTTGTTTACAAACGGACAAAGCGGACGTTATAATAAACGTCCGCTAAACTGATACGTACATATATATATGTGTACCTGTATGTATATAATATGCATACTACTGTACGTGTGTATACATATATGTATGTACGTATACATACATACTTACATATATATATATATATATATATACATACATTCACACACATGTATGTGGTATGTGGCTGCAAGTGTGTATTGAATTGGCACGTGTTCCTATTTGTGTATAAACATATACAAAGATGAATATATTGGTTGGCAAAAAGATAGGATGCAAGAGACGCTGATTCAACGATGATAAATATCTATATTCCAATTGATGATGATATTTTGACTTGCATCTATGTCTACACACACACACACATATACATTTTCTATTCCGTTTACCAATATATAATAACTTGTGTGTTACACCTCTATTCTTTTAACTATATATATTGGTAAACGGAATAGAAAATGCTGACAAATTGTTCACAGTGAAAAATAGTTTAATTGGGAATAAGTGAGAATTAGTAATTGTATTGGTTAGTAATCAGTTTGGTTTTAAGTTTTACCGGTTGCCCATTTCTAAATGCTTTTCAAAATAATTTTGAGATAGAGCGTCCGTCATGTTTGCTCTGATCTGATTAGTTTTGGGAATTCTACCTGTTTTTATGTTAAAAAAGTGACTCCAGCGCTATTAAAATTGTTTTTTTGCGCCAATTCGTGTTGCAAAAATTCTTGTGGTCAAAAGAATTTTGATTGTCGGTAGAGGTCATGTGAATGTAAAAAATTGATTTTGCGCCAAATGTAGGTTTGTGTCGGCTGACTGAGAAATCACTCTCTCACAACAAATATGTGTGTAGTAGTAGTAGTAAAGTGTTCGTTGTTGTGATAATGGTTAGCAGGGATGTGTGTGCGAACAGCAGCCTGTTGACAGTTCAAATGCCTATTAAGAAAAGTGTGTGTGTGTGTGTGTGTGTGTGTGTGTGTGTGTGTGTGTGTGTGTGTGTGTGTGTGTGTGTGTGTGTTTGTGTGTGTGTGTATATAAGAGTAATTGGTGGTAGAGGGATGGTCAGTAGGAATGTGTCTGTAAGTGAGTGAGGGATATTTTAACATGTTAAAAGATATTTTTCAGCTCTTGTCTTATACGGAGAAGTGTGTGTGTATGTGTGTGTATAAGTCTCTTTGTATGTTAATGTACGCGTGTGTATGTGTGTGTGTATATATGTGTGTATGTGTGTGTGAGAATGTGTGTGTGTGTGTGTGTGGGTGGACCAGTATTTTTTTCCTGGTAAAATGGTGTACATTATTCGATATTTTCAGTAAAATCGATTCTCTCAATAGAACATCAAAAACCTTAACAATAAAAGGTGTGAAATGAATATTCACTATATATATATATATACATATATTCACTATACATATATATATATATTTTTTTTGTGTTGCACCATAGAACATGTGTGTTTACGTATGTCATTGTATTTATATGTGGGTATCTATGTTGACGTGTGTATGTTGTGGGTTCGTCTTAGGGAGAAGTGTTTAGACGGGGGTGCGTATTTGTTAATAAAGTAATATTCCTTGCTGATGCGCTGGGTGTGGTGGCATTATCTTTAAATTTGTAGAGGGGAAAGATTCTGAAGTTGGGATGATTTGGGCGGCACAGGTATCAATGTGTTCACTCAGTGGTATTTTCCTGTATTCCCGTATTTTAATTGGGATCTATGGACAGTCATGCGTTGGCGGAGGCTGTTTTTGGTCTGGCCTATGTATTGTTCTCGACAACCTGAGCAAGTTAATACATATATTAGATTTTCCGATGCACATGTGAAATTGTGTTTTACTATAAAATGTTGTCCTTCTTTGAAATAGAATTCCGAACCCTCTATTAGGTTGATGCAAATGCCACAGTTGGGTCTATCGCATTTTTTTTACTGTGGGTTTCGTTGTTGTGGTTGGTGGTACTTTGGCATGTGTTAAGATGTTTTTCTTTGATTTAGATTGTCTTTTGCTCTTTATGATATCGTGCGTACGTAGGATTTGGTTCATTCTATGGTCCTTTTTCAACACAGGGATGTTCTGGAGGATGGTGTCAAAGGCCTCATTGTTGAGGGGGTTGTGTGTGGAGATGTATGGAAGTGCTTTTAGTTTCGGTTGATTTACTTTAGGGTGTCTAAGGTCCTGGGTACTGAGTTTTAGGGCACGTTGGATTCCATTGTCAATTAGTGATGCAGGGTAGTCCCTGCCTATGAGTGTGTCCTTTAGTTCTTGTAGCCGTAAGTAGCAGGTGTTTTTATTGGAGACTATAGTACAGATTCTCTTGGCTAAGTTGTAGGGAATATTAATTTTAACGTGTCTTGGTGGCAAGATTTGAAAGGAAGATATTGCTTGGAGTCTGTGGGCTTGTGGTATCTGTCTGTTTCTATTTTTTTTGTTATGGATCTTAATGAGGATGTCGAGGAAGGGGAGTTGTTGATGGCTGTATTCCATCGTGAAGTTAATATTCGTGTTGAGCCCATTTATAAGGGTGTGAAATTCTTTAAGTTTCTCGATGATTTTGTGCCAAAGGATGAAGCAGTCATCTAGATATCGCTTCCAGTTCCTTTCTATGTGTAAGTGGAGAGTGTTTCCAAATTTGTTTAGGACTTTAGTGTAGAGGGTGATTTCCAGGTATCCCATGACTAGGTTGGCATAAGTGGGGCTGTTTTCGTTCCCATAGCGGTCCCAGATTTTTGCCTGTAGGGTTTGTTATTGAAAACGAAGTAATTGTTCTCCAAGATAAATGTGAGACCCTCTATCAATGAAGTTGCTAAGGCGGTGGGTTCGCAAGCGGGGCCTGCTATTTTAGGTCTTAATTTGAGATCATTGGGTGAGGGGATATTGATGACTATGTCTGTGGCTTCCTTGCATGCCTTACTTATTAATTCGCTTTTATGTACTTTAGGGATACCGTAGAAAGGCTGGATTTACTTGTGAAGTCTGTGATGAAGCTGAATTCCTTGTTAGTGAGTCCTTCTTTGTATTGGTTGATCAGAGTTTTTAGGTTTCTCATAATTTTCTGTTGATTGTAGTGTTCAGCCTTTTCGTAGTATGTTTCGTTTTCCAAAGTGGAGAGCGCTAAGTTGATATAGAATTCTGTCTCCATTAGCACTACTGTACTCCCTTTATCAGCCTCTTTAATTGTAATGGTTCTGTCGGTTTTTAATCTATTTAATTCTTCCCATTCTTTCTTGTTGAGATTTGGCTTGTGTTTTTGTCTGTGCAAGTGTTGGTAAGGGAAGTTTGTGATGTGTTCACAGAATTCATCCAGGATTTTATTTTTACCTTTTGATGGGGTGTAATTTGCTTTTATTTCTGTCTAATGATTCATCCTCATTGTACTGGTCGAATAGTTGTTCACTGAGTCGTAACTTTCTACAGAAGTCTGTGATGTCTTCATTCATTTCATAGTAGTTAGGACGTAGTGGGGTCGGTGTGAATTTAAGACCTTTGGAGAGTAAGTTGATAAGGTTGGGTGTTGGTTCTGCACTAGTAAGATTGATAATTTTTATTACTATCGGTTTCTCCTCCCTGTCTTGTGTTATTTTGTTTGCCTGTATCTGTGTGCTGTGTCTAAAAAATGGTTGGGGTAGAGGGGTTGTCTGCTGATGTTAATTGGTCTCCTGTGTTTGTTATATTCCTTGTTGTTGTAAAATGTGGTTCGGGTTGGTGGTTGTAGATTGAATGGGGTGTTCCTGTACTGCGAGTATGGGTGTGTGTTTCTATGTGCCATGTTGTATTGTGGTGTTATAGGTGACCTACTTTGTTGGTTGTATCGTGTGGTGTGGGTTTGTTGTGTATTGTGGAAGCGAGAGTTGAGAAAATGGAAATTACCTTGCTGTCCCCTTGAAGCGGGGAAGTTGTTACATCTATCATGGTGGTGGTATGTTTTCCCTATGTTTGACGATGAGGCATCCGCGTAGTAGCTGTTCGCACACACATGCCTGCTAACCATTATCACAACAACGAATACTTTACTACTCCTACACACACACACACATATTTGTTGTGAAAGAGTCATTTCTCAGTCTTGAATCAATTTTTTACATTCACATGACCTCTACCGACCAATCAAAATTGTTTTGACCACAAGAATTTTTGCAACACGAATTGGCGCAAAAAGCCAATTTTAATAGCGCTGGAGCCACTTTTTTAACATAAAAACAGGTAGAATTCCCACAACTAATCAGATCAGAGCAAACATCACGGACGCTCTATCTCAAAATTATTTTGAAAAGCATTTAGAAATGCGCAACCGGTAAAACTTAAAACCAAAACTGATTACTAACCAATACAATTACTAATTCTCATTTATTCCTAATTAAACTATTTTTCACTGTGAACAATTTCTCAGCATTTTCTATTCCGTTTACCAATATATATATATATATATATATACATAACAACTAGTTATATATATGGGTGATTATAGTGAAGTATTCCACTATTACTCTTGGTAAGAAGAGAGAAGCTCAACGCACTGAAATTCTCAGCTCTAAAGGAATTTAAAGATTCTTAATATATAATATGAAGAGAAACTAGGGTTAACAACTTAAATCCATTCTTTAATTCATATATACGTGATAATAGTACATGCATATATAAAAATGATCCGACCGGAAATTAAATTGCAATTGCAATTATTTACACTTGACATAATACATATAACAATTGTATTTCTTCAGAAAATATAAGAAAGAATACAGTTTCCCAAATTCAGATACGAAGAATAGATCCCATATCAAATTTAAGCATTTAAACAAGACTGTTTATGAAATGCTAGTAAGTTGTAAGAGATTGTGATTATAAGTTGTGGTAAAAGGTATTACCTCGTTAGAGGGTCGGATGACATGCTTTCCACATAGAGTTCAATTCCCACCGAGGTTAACTTTGCCTTTCATCCTTACGGGATCGATAAAATAAAGTACCAGTAATGCACTGGTATAATTGCTGGCCTTGTGCCAAAAGTAGAAACAATTATCAATCAAGTTATTATATATTTTATCTAGCCAGCAACAAATATTCTTCTAGCTCTATAGGGAATAATAACAATAATATTATATATATATATATATATACACACAAGGCAAAATGTTCATCATCAGTTGGAATAAATATAAATATTAACAATCGGAGAATCATTGTTTCTAACTCTCTCTTATTGCCATCCTATGTATTCATCTTATAGGGCATCTTGAATCATTTTGTCAAAAATTCCTTTCTCAATTCATACAATTGTTTCATGTGCTCTGTAGGAGATTTCGATGCTATTTCTAAAAGATTATCTCTGCATCGTTGTAATGTAAAACTACAAAAAAAATAGGAAATACTCTCTTCTGTTTACACCATCAATATTTCATTCAATCTAATGCACTTACAACATTCAATCTAATGCACTAAAACGCCACCTCAGAGTATGTAGTAATATTTCGTTTTATATATATAGGTTTTGAAGATTTACTGGTAAGATTCGAAATCAATCTGGCAGAAAATGGCATATGTCATCTACGTTACATAACATTCCTTAACACATGAATTAAATTGTAGCTTTCTCTATTTCCTAGTTTTCTTTCCCCCTTGTTATTGGTTCTTTACAGCCGCCAGGCACTAATAATAATAAAAAATGTATATAACAACTACTCATCACAAATACAATATGTTGCATAAAATTATTGGCCAATAAAACACACCACTTCAAAGCTGACAAGGGAGAAGAGCAGGAAACATTATGATAGTTCTGTTACAAATGAATACTTTTGATATGTGATAATGTGTTCCATGAATTAGTAATTCTAAATGCGAAAGAAAAAAAGGCTATTATTTTTCGCTTCGTGTTTCTCGTTCATTATCGGCACCACACGTCATTATCTCAGCTCTTCACAGCCTAGAATTATTTAAAACAAAATCATAAATCATGTGTAAATATATGTGACTAGGTTGGAATTCTGACAATCGTATTATTCATATTCATATTATTCATACTCATATTGAAAATATCCGAAAAGCGTAGTTTACGAGAAAGACTATTTGTTTCGAATAAATGATAGAATTAGCGTAAGTAATCTAGTGTTCTCGCAAATCATGTTCCTCCAACATGAACATGTACATGTAACCGGGAACGTAAATACTGCTAATGCTGTAAACTACATAAAACCTTAATTTGTCACTGGCGTATATATATGCGGGAATTTGAGTACAGCTTTTTGCATTTTTTTTTAATTTCGTTTTCTAATTATGTGTTTCTATTGTTGTCATACAACATTCTTGTTCAGGGCGGGATTATCATAGCTATAATTTCTTTTCTCCTTTATTATAGTCTGTTGTCGAAATGTCTATTGATCCATTGATAGCTACATCAGCTCATAGATACTCAATTAAAAAAAAAATCTTACACGTTCGATGATTGTCAAATGATGTTTAACAACACGTTATTTTCGCTTTCAGATAGCTCAGCCCCATCAATTTGATTTGCTTCATACATGCTACATGCAATCAATGAGGTGCATATGAATTGATGGATTTTAAGACATACACTCAGGCAAATTTACCGTACCCAGGTATTAGAAGTATTACTGAGAGGTTTACAAAACACAATTACGATAGCTGAGATACCACAGTAATAACTGTTTTTTGCAGATCTATAACATAGCATACATCAAATACTGTAACAGTATGATACCCGCTATCAAAATTTGTTTCAACCTATTTCCCATTTTATTATGCAAGCACACCTCTAAAATTTAGAACTCATTTACATGTTATTTTACGTTTTACTTTATTCAAAATGACTGGTTTATGTTATTACGGTTGTTAAGCTCCAGATCAGTCTTCATCGACCATACATATAATCAAAGACGATACGTTCTTTACAGATATTTTTGTTTTGTTTTGCAGCATTGTCTAATGTTTCCTTAGTTGTAGTTTTAAAAACAATAGGGTGTAATTTTAAGTAGATTTAGCAGCTCTAGAAAGGTGGTAGAACACCTCTATAGAATGTTCGTAATTATTCTCGTGTGTGATGGTGATGTTACATTTGGGAAAGGGTGGAAAAACCTTTATATTGAATTGGAGATTTCTGATTTTAGGGTTCATGCTAGTCCAGTAGAAGTGGTAGGCAGTCTCATGGTAGGAAATACTTAGTGAATTGTAATGTTATTTTGTAGTTAGAAATGTTTCTGTTGCTGTGCAGTTGCTGCATTTATTGTTAGTGTTTGTTGTTGTAGACTTTTCGCTTCAGGTCGACTTTCCTTGAGCACAACTACGATCAAAATTATCTCATTCTTTACCTTAAACAATGTTATTCAATTCGTCTTCTCTTTATTAAAATCGTGGAGGTCATTTGATGGTAACACGTCTATTATTTTTAGCGGGTTTGTAGACTACGTACAAGATCCTTCTTTGAAAGGGTGTTCATATTGTAGCAATGTTTGACAAATTCCAAATTGCTCTTAATCGAGAAGAGATATAACAAAAGGCGTGTTATCCAGGACCATTGTGAATATTTTAAACAATCCACAAAAGAGAAATTTTCGAACAGTAAAACTTATTACGATTTAATTTTTATTTTAGCATTCTGAAGACATGACGATAAAAGCCAAAGCATAATAATATTAATAATAATAACGACAGCAACAACATAAACAACAACAACAGTAATGATTTTTGATTTAGGTACTAGATCAACATTTTTTGGGGGAGAAGGAAGTCGAAGAAATCGAACCAGTGCATCACTGGTATTTTATTTTATCGACCCCGTAAAGATGAAAGACAAAGTTAACCTCGGCGGGATTTGAACTCAGAACGTAAAGGGCCGTAACTCTATGATGCTAAGCATGTTGTGCGACGCTCTAGCGATTCTACAATCCAACAACAATAACAACAATAACAATAACAATAATAACCAATGCAACACATATTCCATTGTCAACGTATATATGTGTTTCTTTTGAATATTAAAGGTTAAATTATTCCTTGTTGAAAAATGTCAATGAGCTTTTCCAGGAAATTGAAAAAGTGTTCACACTTTATTGTGTTAAAATATAACTAATTGGATTCTAATTTTTTTCAAACATATGTACATGGCACATCTGACTATGATTTTGCAATTGATGTTGTTATTGTTATTGTTCTTTATTAATATCAACCATATTTTGGGGGCTTTCCTTGTCGTTGTATTTTTTTGTTTTTGTATATATTACTGATCTTTATATATTTCTCTGAATTAGTATGTAATTATTTCGGTATTATTCGCTTCTGTCTCTTATGCTATTTCTATTAATCTTTTCTCGACATTTTCTTTCAACAATGATCTTATCCTCCTCATTTCCTACCTCTCCTTCTGTATTCATATATCCATTGCTCAAACCTTAATTTTCATATATATATTATTTATACCTCTAGGAAGTCTTTCTCTCTCTCTCTCTCTCTCTCTCTCTCTCTCTCTCTCTCTCTCTCTCTCTCTCTCTCTCTCTCTCTCTCTCTCTCTCTCTCTCTCTCGCTCCCTCTCTCTCTCTCTTTCTTCTTCTTTCTATTCTTCTTCTTCTTATTCTTATTATTATTATTATTATTATTATTATTATTATTATTATTATTATTATTTGCATTTATCTTGCTTTATGTTTATACGAGTTATCACCAAGTCACAACCAGTGACCTCAAGAGACAACAAGGTCCGCCATGTTCAAGAAAGAACACACATATTCACACATGCATCCTTAGTGTTTAGACTTGTGATGTACTTATATTGACAGGATCTTCCTTAGTATATGGGCAGTTCCCATTAGTACTATCTTTTGTATTTCTCCTATACGCGGGTTTCCTGGGATTTGCGATAAGTAGTCGTTAGACCCCTTAGGTATCATTCCCAGAGCGCCTACAACCACTGGTATTGCTTTAGTTCTCAATTTCCACATTTTTCCAATTTCTATCTCCAGGTCCTTATACTTGCTCAATTTTTCAAATGTTTTTATAGATACATTCTTGTCTATTGGAACAGACATATCAATTAGCAGGCATACCCTCCTTTGAAAGTCCTTCAATATTATATCAGGTCTATTTGCATCTATTTTTCGGTCTGTTTGGATGCTAAAGTTCCACAAGATTGAGATGTGATCTTTTTCAAGTATGGGAGGTGGTTGATGCTCCCACCAATTCTTTTGATGGGGCAGGTCAAAATGCTTGCACATTATCCAATGTATGTATTGTGCAGCTCTGTCATGCCTGTTTAGGTATTCGGTTGGAGCTATAGGACTGCACATTGAAATTATATGGTCAATGGTCTCTGGTTGTTTTTTGCATACACGGCATAATGGGCTGCACCCATTTTTTATTATGTTGGCTTGGTAATTTTTTGTTGGCAGACACTGATCTTGTGCGGATATAATCAGTCCTTCAGTCTCCGATTTCAGTCCAGAGGATGCCAACCACTGATGGGTTAAAGTTTTGTCAACATCAGGATTGTTAGCTCGCTCTGGGTATTTTCCATACAGAGGCTTTTCTTGCCATTTCTTAGCCAGTTTCTGTAGCAGTTCTTTCTTTGCAGTTACTTTTACCTGCTTTGCTTTTTCTGTGTTTTCCATTTCAGCAGTAAATGGGACTTCTGAAATTTGTAGTCCATTACTGTATCTTTGTGCATCTTTTGTAATGGAATATGATCTTTTGGTGCTTTCGTGTTTCAAAACGAGTTTCATCATCCAATCATGTGATTCCCTTAGATATGTGGATAATCCAATTGTTGCAGTTTTCAACGCAATGTCTAACTGGATTAACCCACGTCCTCCTTCTTTCCTAGGGAGATATATTCTATCTATGTCTGCCTTAGGGTGATGCATTCTGTGCATGGTTAAGAATTTTCGGATTTTTGTATCGAGCCTACGGATCTCTGTGCTTGACCAGTTGATGACATTGTAACTGTAGGTTACTACTGGTATGGCAAGCGTGTTTATGGCATCGATCCTATTCCTTGCATTCAATTCCGTTCTTAAGATTGCTCTGACTCTGCGGTAACATTCCTTCCTTATCCTTTCCCTCATTGTCGAGTGCTTGATTCCGTCTCCTTCACAAACACCTAGATATTTGTAAGTTTGTTCTTGATCAAGCTCTCTTATCACGTTCCCCCGATCAAGATTAATGTCTGAACTCTTCAGCAGCTTTCCTCTGGTGAACGTTGCTTTGGCGCATTTATCCAGTCCAAACTCCATTTTAATGTCATCACTGAACTGCTTCACAGTGGATAATAGCCCTTGCAATTGTTCATCATTTTTTGCAAATAGTTTCAGGTCATCCATGTAGAACAGGTGATTAATGGTTTTGTCATAGACTCTATATCCATGTTTTGTTTCATTGAGCATTTTACTTAATGGTATAAGTGCGATGCAGAATAAAAGCGGTGATAAAGAGTCACCCTGAAAAATTCCACAATTAACGTTAACTTCTCCAGCTTCTAGTGATTTTGTTTCACTATTCAAAAGGAGTGTCGTTCTCCATGTCCTCATACTGAATGACAAAAACCTCCTGATAACGGGGGATATTTTGAAAATCTCTAAACATTTTTCAATCCAACTGTGTGGCAAACTATCAAATGCTTTTTTATAATCTATCCAAGCAATCGATAGATTTTTGTGTCTATTATGACAATCTTCCAGTATCATTTTGTTAACCAGAAGCTGATCCTTACAGCCATATGAGCCTCATTTACACCCTTTCTGCTCAATGGGAAATAGGTCATTTGTTATCAGGTGGTCATATGTGTATTCAGTTAGGACTGATGTTAAAATATTATTATTATTATTATTATTATTGTTATTGTTATTCCTTGAATCTCAGTCATTGATGTTGGCTAACTGGAAAGTCCGTTGGATTGAATATCAAGCCACTACCTGCAGCCTCAGATATTCAGGACGTATCGGAGGGTTCTTGCCGTTCTAAGCAAGCATGTCTTTTGAAGCGTTCCAAAAAGCGTGAAGGGGCCGATTTTCTTTAACCATCCCTGGAAACCTTTGGAGATAGTCCCCAGTGCGCCTATGACAATCGGGATCACTTTGACTTCATGGCAGTTCCAAATCCTTTTCACCTCCCACTTTAGGTCCTGGTATCGGTTAATTTTCTCCCTCTCCTTCTCTTGCACTCTCGTGTCGAACGGGCAAGCCACATCCACAATCAGGCACGATCTTTTTTCTTTGTCCACAACCACCAGGTCAGGTCTATTGTGTTCCAGTTTTTTGTCCGTCTGTATCCTAAAATCCCACAGCACCTTCACCTGACTGTTCTCCATCACCGCCTCTGGCCTATGCTCATACCATTTCTCAGAATGTGGTAGATTGTTTACTTTGCACAGGTGCCAGTGGATCACCCTGCCCATCACATCGTGTCTCCAGCCCTTATAGTGGGTCTGGGCTAGGTGTTTACACTCGGACACAATGTGATCCACAGTCTCCTCTCTCTCTCCACAGATCCTGCACAGTGGGCTAGCCTCCTCCTTGTAGATATGGTGCTTCAACCACTTCGTTTTGAGGGCCTGCTCCTGCGCAGCCATTAGCATTCCTTCTGTAGCCTTTTTGAGGTCTCCTCTTCTCAACCAGTTCCATGTCTGTGGATCTCTAAATTCAGTTTTCTCAAAGAAGGTACTATGAAGGGATTTTCCCTTAAGGCTGCTCTTCCTCCTTGATGTTATTTCCTCCTTGGATATCCCCTGGCCTACTGTCCCCTCCTTCAGTACAGCTCTGAGCATTGGCTCCTTACTATAGGTCACGTATTTGTATAGGTTGTTTTTCTCCATCTGAACACAGTCCTCTATGCTGATAAGACCTCTTCCACCCTCAGATCTCCTTAGGTAGAGTCTATCGACATCACTCCTCTTGTGGAACATGTTGTAGATAGTCAATAGCTTCCTAGTCTTCCTATCCATTTCTTTTTGTTCAGCAACATTCCATCTCAGAATTCCCGCACTGTACCTAATAATAGACACAGCTCGGGAATTTACTGCGCTTATGGCATTTCTGCTGTTCAGATGTGACTTCAATACGCTCCTTACTCTCCGAATGTATTCAGTTCTTAACAATTCCTTCATTTTTTTTGTTCTTTATGCCATCAGCCTCCAGAACGCCCAAATACTTGTATCCTTCCTCAGAGTCAATTTCCTTTATCATCTCACCTGTTGGTATCTGGATCCCGTTACTTCTGCTCAACCTACCCCTCCTCATCACAATGACTCCACATTTACCAATACCAAACTGCATACATATATCACTGCTGAAATTACGGACAGTGTCAACAAGCACATCCAACTCCTTCTCACTTTTCCCGAAGAGCTTAAGATCGTCCATGAAGAGGAGGTGATTGATGGTAAGCTCTCCCCTTCCCAACTTGTATCCTGCTCTCACTTTTCGCAGCATAATGGTCAAGGGCATCAGGGCAAGGACAAACAACAGAGGGGACAGGCTATCTCCCTGGAAGATACCTCTCTTGATCTTCACGCTTCCCAAGGATACTCCAGTTGATGTCAACTCTGTCTCCCAGGACCCCATACTCCTGCCCAGCAACTGTCTGATGTTATCTGCCACCCTGAAGATCTCCAGGCTTTTGGTGATCCAGGAATGAGGCACCATGTCAAATGCCTTTCTGTAGTCTATCCATCCCATGGCAAGATCAGTGTGTCTCCTCCTGCAATTCCCCATTACCATCTTATCAATAAGCAACTGGTCCTTTGTACCACGTGACTTCTTTCGGCATCCTTTCTGTTCGTCCGGCAACAAGTTGTTTGTGTGGAGGTGATGGCAGATTTCCTCAGACACAATACTCGTCAACAGTTTCCACATTACGGGCAGACATGTGATAGGTCTATAGTTGGTAACATCATTACCCTTGATTCGGTCTTTCATTATCAGAACTGTGGTACCTTTTGTCAACCACTCTGGCACCTCACCCGACACCAAGCAGTCATTGAACATGGCCGTCAGCTTCGGGTGGAGGGATGTTAAATGTTTAATCCAATACCCCTGCACACCATCTGGGCCTGGTGATTTCCAGTTGGTTAGTTTTTTGGCTTGCCCCTTAAGAGTTTCAACTGTGATACTCAAATCAGTCTGTTGCTGTGCCTGCTCACCGATCTCCCTCTGTACTGTCTCAATCCACCCTGCCTGGGCATTGTGTCTAACATCCTGCTCCCATATTCCTCTCCAGAATGTTTTAGCTTGATCCGCCCCAGGGATCATGTCGTTGCCTCTTTCTTTCCCCTCAAGCTGTCCAAACAGCATCTTCTGGTTGTTGTCGAACATGCGGTTCTGTTTATACTGACTGACTCTGTTCTCGTATCGCCTGATTTTGGCACTCTTTGCTACAATGCGTTGCTTCAATTCCTCTATGATAATATTTAGCTTTTTCCTCCTAGTTTTGTATTTTATTTCCAGTCTATTTTTAGTGCTTATGTTTTTTAGTGTCCCATTCAGTAGTGACTCAAGCTTTCCTATGTCATTTCTCATTTCCCCGATTTGACCACTCAGTCGTTTCTTCCACCACGGCTCTGCTCTTTCTTGTCTGTTGTTTCCTCTCGCTTTTATACCAAGTAGTTTCCTCACCGTATTTGCTGTTGCTTTGAGGATATTGTTGCACTGGTGAAGGCGCCTCGCCTCAAGGTATGGGATGACTTCGTTTACCCTAGCTGTTGTTTCTTTTAACTTTTACCTGTCTCCAAATCTTAGGTTCATAGGTCTCCCACTATCATTGTTCAATTCATCTACCACTAAATTTAGGATGTCAACCGAATCTTGTCCTAGCCCGTCATCATTCATCTCCTCAGTGGCCGTATCTCTGTTCCAGGTATTATTTATCTCAGTATTCAGATCATTGTCTGCTTCGGGTGGTTCCTCCGTTCTCTCGACCTCTTCACCTTCATTTCCCACTGGCTCATTTGTCTGGCATACTACACCCTCCATCTCCAAGCTATTCTCTCTGCTCAGTTTCTCTAGTTCCAGCTCGCTTATCCACCCATTAGTTCTTATTACCCGAGCCTGCCCGGCCAATTTTTGTTCATCTAATTTAAATAGGCCAATCTCGTTCCAGATGTTATGCATCCGTCTCCTATAGCCCCTCTCCTTGGGGTTACTTTTCAGGTAACATTGCATAACAGTTCTATTCAATTCTTTCATCCAGTTGGTTCTGGCCCCTTTCCTTCTTCTTCTTCCTCCAACACCAGCAGTATTTGGTTGACAGTCAGGTTCCTGCTGCTGAGCCAGGGAGCACCTGTTGGGTGAGAGTCTGTCACATGACGTTCTAGTCTCCATTTCACCGTTATTCGAACTGTTTAGGTTCGATATTTAAACACTCTTATCGAGGATTGGCGAATGTATGGTTACATAGCCATCTGTGGATTCACCGTCTCCGGTGGTTGCGCCGCTCCACTTGGCTCTTGTGTGACATTATCACCACGCTGTAGACGAACACAAATAAACAAACAAACACACAGGCAGAAAAAAACCCCAAAATGAATAAGCATAAGTTTCATTGTAATGTAGTGTTCGAATGTCTGACTTAGTTTTTCCCTTCTCTTCTCTGTCCGTCCGCTTGTTTCTCTCTTCATTCTTATTTTCTTTACGTTTTTTTTTTGTTTTTTTTTGTTTTTGTTTTTCTCTGTTTGTTTGTTTTTCTCGTTTTTTGCTGTTGTTGTTGTGCTGCTTTGGTTTTGATGTTTGTTTTTTCTTTTTTCTTTTGAGTCTATCTATATATTTTGATGCCTTCCTCTTTTTTAGTAGGAATTCTATAATGTGGTGGCAGCAACTAGCAGGAAGCAATGGGAGAGAATAGCGGCGGTAGCGATACTGAGACAGTGGTGGTGGTGATGTCGATACCGAGGCAGTGGTGGTGGTGATGTGATCGTATGACTGTAGTGATGGTGTTGTAGCGGTGGTAACAATGAAGGAGTGGTGGCGGCGGTGATGGGATAGTGGTAGTAATGATGACAGTAGTGATGGTGTTGTAGCGGTGGTAGCAATGAAGGACTGATGTCCGTTCGGTGAATCTATGGGGTTAGTCGCGTATATGTGCTGACCTAAATTCCCTTAATGTTGGGATTAAACATTTTGTTAAGACTTGGGACAATAATAATAGTATTTGTTATTATCCTTATTATGTTGAGATTGGTTGTGGTGGTGGTGAAATTGCCGTTATCTGGCTGTTGTGTTTAGTGTACATAGAGAGGTGATGGGGTAGGTGGTGCATCTAGTTTCTGGTGTTGGTGAGATTGGTGTTGTTTGGCTGTTCTATATAGTGTAGACAGAGGAGGGGGGGGGGGGTTCTTCTTCCATTTATAGCCATTTTTTTTTTGAATATACAATGTACAATACAAAGTTGAATATTTGAATATTTGAGCCTTATAACAATATATTTTGGGTCCGAATTTTTTTGGAGCTCAAGCCGGATGCTTTACGTAGCATTTGTACTAAGAGTTGTTATTTCACAAATGATTTAAATATGTTAAAAATTCAAAACTTACGGGAGCGATTTCATGACCTTCTACCACCTCGTGCTTCTTCTTCCCTATTATTATTATTATTATTATTATTATTATTATTATAATTATTATTGTTATTGTTATTCCTTGAATCTCAGTCATTGATGTTGGTTAACTGGAAAGTCCGTTGGATTGAATATCAAGCCACTACCTGCAGCCTCAGATATTCAGGACGTATCGGAGGGTTCTTGCTGTTCCAAGCAAGCATGCCTTTTGAAGCGTTCCAAAAAGCGTGAAGGGGCCGATTTTCTTTAACCATCCCTGGAAACCTTTGGAGATAGTCCCCAGTGCGCCTATGACAATCGGGATCACTTTGACTTCATGGCAGTTCCAAATCCTTTTCACCTCCCACTTTAGGTCCTGGTATCGGTTAATTTTCTCCCTCTCCTTCTCTTGCACTCTCGTGTCGAACGGGCAGGCCACATCCACAATCAGGCACGATCTTTTTTCTTTGTCCACAACCACCAGGTCAGGTCTATTGTGTTCCAGTTTTTTGTCCGTCTGTATCCTAAAATCCCACAGCACCTTCACCTGACTGTTCTCCATCACCGCCTCTGGCCTATGCTCATACCATTTCTCAGAATGTGGTAGATTGTTTACTTTGCACAGGTGCCAGTGGATCACCCTGCCCATCACATCGTGTCTCCAGCCCTTATAGTGGGTCTGGGCTAGGTGTTTACACTCGGACACAATGTGAGCCTCAGTCTCCTCTCTCTCTCTCCACAGATCCTGCACAGTGGGCTAGCCTCCTCCTTGTAGATATGGTGCTTCAACCACTTCGTTTTGAGGGCCTGCTCCTGCGCAGCCATTAGCATTCCTTCTGTAGCCTTTTTGAGGTCTCCTCTTCTCAACCAGTTCCATGTCTGTGGATCTCTAAATTCAGTTTTCTCAAAGAAGGTACTATGAAGGGATTTTCCCTTAAGGCTGCTCTTCCTCCTTGATGTTATTTCCTCCTTGGACATCCCATGGCCTACTGTCCCCTCCTTCAGTACAGTTCTGAGCATTGGCTCCTTACTATAGGTCACGTATTTGTATAGGTTGTTTTTCTCCATCTGAACACAGTCCTCTATGCTGATAAGACCTCTTCCACCCTCAGATCTCCTTAGGTAGAGTCTATCGACATCACTCCTCTTGTGGAACATGTTGTAGATAGTCAATAGCTTCCTAGTCTTCCTATCCATTTCTTTTTGTTCAGCAACATTCCATCTCAGAATTCCCGCACTGTACCTAATAATAGACACAGCTCGGGAATTTACTGCGCTTATGGCATTTCTGCTGTTCAGATGTGACTTCAATACGCTCCTTACTCTCCGAATGTATTCAGTTCTTAACAATTCCTTCATTTTTTTGTTCTTTATGCCATCAGCCTCCAGAACGCCCAAATACTTGTATCCTTCCTCAGAGTCAATTTCCTTTATCATCTCACCTGTTGGTATCTGGATCCCGTTACTTCTGCTCAACCTACCCCTCCTCATCACAATGACTCCACATTTACCAATACCAAACTGCATACATATATCACTGCTGAAATTACGGACAGTGTCAACAAGCACATCCAACTCCTTCTCACTTTTCCCGAAGAGCTTAAGATCGTCCATGAAGAGGAGGTGATTGATGGTAAGCTCTCCCCTTCCCAACTTGTATCCTGCTCTCACTTTTCGCAGCATAATGGTCAAGGGCATCAGGGCAAGGACAAACAACAGAGGGGACAGGCTATCTCCCTGGAAGATACCTCTCTTGATCTTCACGCTTCCCAAGGATACTCCAGTTGATGTCAACTCTGTCTCCCAGGACCCCATACTCCTGCCCAGCAACTGTCTGATGTTATCTGCCACCCTGAAGATCTCCAGGCTTTTGGTGATCCAGGAATGAGGCACCATGTCAAATGCCTTTCTGTAGTCTATCCATCCCATGGCAAGATCAGTGTGTCTCCTCCTGCAATTCCCCATTACCATCTTATCAATAAGCAACTGGTCCTTTGTACCGCGTGACTTCTTTCGGCATCCTTTCTGTTCGTCCGGTAACAAGTTGTTTGTGTGGAGGTGATGGTAGATTTCCTCAGACACAATGCTCGTCAACAGTTTCCACATTACGGACAGACATGTGATAGGTCTATAGTTGGTAACATCATTACCCTTGATTCGGTCTTTCATTATCAGAACTGTGGTACCTTTTGTCAACCACTCTGGCACCTCACCCGACACCAAGCAGTCATTGAACATGGCCGTCAGCTTCGGGTGGAGGGATGTTAAATGTTTAATCCAATACCCCTGCACACCATCTGGGCCTGGTGATTTCCAGTTGGTTAGTTTTTTGGCTTGCCCCTTAATAGTTTCAACTGTGATACTCAAATCAGTCTGTTGCTGTGCCTGCTCACCGATCTCCCTCTGCACTGTCTCAATCCACCCTGCCTGGGCATTGTGTCTAACATCCTGCTCCCATATTCCTCTCCAGAATGTTTTAGCTTGTTCCGCCCCAGGGATCAAGTCGTTGCCTCTTTCTTTCCCCTCAAGCTGTCCAAACAGCATCTTCTGGTTGTTGTCGAACATGCGGTTCTGTTTATACTGACTGACTCTGTTCTCGTATCGCCTGATTTTGGCACTCTTTGCTACAATGCGTTGCTTCAATTCCTCTATGATAATATTTAGTTTTTACTCCTAGTTTTGTATTTTATTTCCAGTCTATTTTTAGTGCCTATGTTTTTTAGTGTCCCATTCAGTAGTGACTCAAGCTTTCCTATGTCATTTCTCATTTCCCCGATTTGCCCACTCAGTCGCTTCTTCCACCACGGCTCTGCTCTTTCTTGTCTGTTGTTTCCTCTCGCTTTTATACCAAGTAGTTTCCTCACCGTATTTGCTGTTGCTTTGAGGATATTGTTGCACTGGTGAAGGCTCCTCGCCTCAAGGTATGGGATGACTTTGTTTACCTTAGCTGTTGTTTCTTTTAACTTTTTCCTGTCTACAAATCTTAGGTTCATAGGTCTCCCACTATCATTGTTCAATTCATCTACCACTAAATTTAAGATGTCAACCGAATCTTGTCCTAGCCCGTCAGCACTCATCTCCTCAGTGGCCGTATCTCTGTTCCAGGTATTATTTATCTCAGTATTCAGATCATTGTCTGCTTCGGGTGGTTCCTCTGTTCTCAGGACCTCCTCACCTTCATTTCCCACCGGCTCGCTTGTCTGGCATACTACACCCGCCATCTCCAAGCCATTCTCTCTGCTCAGTTCCTCCAGTTCCAGCTCGCTTATCCACCCATTAGTTCTTATTACCCGAGCCTGCCCGGCCAATTTTTGTTCATCTAATTTAAATAAACCAATCTCGTTCCAGATGTTATGCATCCGTCTCCTGTAGCCCCTCTCCTTGGGGTTACTTTTCAGGTAGCATTGCATAACAGTTCTATTCAATTCTTTCGTCCAGTTGGTTCTGGCCCCTTTCCTTCTTCTTCTTCCTCCAACATCAGCAGTATTTGGTTGCCAGTCAGGTTCCTGCTGCTGAGCCAGGGGGCACCTGTTGGGTGAGAGTCTGTCACATGACGTTCTAGTCTCCATTTCACCGTTATTCGAACTGTTTATGTTCGATATTTAAACACTCTTATCGAGGATTGGCGAATGTATGTTTACATAGCCATCTGTGGATCCGCCATCCCACTTGGCCCTTGTGTGGCATTATCACCACGCTGTATACGAACACACATAAACAAACAAACACACGGGCAGAAAGGGCCCCAAAAATGAATAAGCATAAGTTTCATTGTAATGTAGTATTCGAATGTCTGACTTAGTTTTTGTTTTTTAAGTTTTACTTTTCCCCCCCTCTTCTCTGTCCGTCCGCCTGCTTCTCTCTTCATTCTTATTTTCTTTACGTTTTTGGGGTTTCTTTTTTTGTTTTTGTTTTTCTCTGTTTGTTTTTCTCGTTTTTGCTGTTGTTGCTGTGCTGCTTTGGTTTTGTTGTTTGTTTTTTCTTTTTTCTTTTGAGTCTATCTATATATTTTGATGCCTTCCTCTTTGTTAGTAGTAGGAATTCTATAATGTGGAAGTAGCAGCCAGCAGGGAGAAGTGGGAGACTGGCGGCGGTAGCGATACCGAGACAGTGGTGGTGGTGATGTCGATACCGAGGCAGTGGTGGCGGTGATGCGACCGTATTACTGTAGTGATGGTGCTGTAGCGGTGGCAGCAGTGAAGGAGTCAAGGGGTGGTGGCGGCGGTGATGGGATAGTGGTGGTAATGATGGCCGTAGTGAGCGGTGGCGGTGAAGGTGAAAATGTCGTTATCTGGCTGTTGTGTTTAGTGTACACAGATGATGGGGTGGGTGGTGTATCTAGTTTCTGGTGTTGGTGAGTTTAGCTGTCCTATATAGTGTAGCCAGAGGAGAGGAGGGGGGGGGGGGGTTCTTCTTCTTCCATTTATAGCCATTTTCTTTTTTGGATATACAGTGTACAATACAAAGTTGAATATTTGAATATTTGAGCCTTATAACAATATATTTTGGGTCCGAATTTTTTGGGGCTCAAGCCGGGTGCTTTACGTAGCATTTGTACTAAGAGTTGTTATTTCACAAATGATTTAAATATGTTAAAAATTCAAAACTTACGGGAGCGATTTCATGACCTCCGTCACCTCGTGCGTCTTCTTCCCTTATTATTATTATTATTATTATTATTATTATTATTATTATTATTATTATTATTATTATTATTATTATTATTATTATTATTATTATTGAATGCTATGGTTGACGGAGGCTCGGCTCTGTAAGGTATTGTACATTTTTAGCGCTATAACAATTGTAAATTGTTTAAAACTTTAACCAAACTGTAGACAAAAACACCCTCCTCCTCGTGAGAGGGGTCTTTCTGCCCGTTATTTGGCCCTTCAGGGTTAAATAACCGTTTATGGGGGTTTTGTTCCCAATATTTATTTTAAACAAAAAAAAAACATGGCTACGAAAAAGAATTTTCATAGGTCACTCCCACTCATTCCGTCTTCTTCTTCCTCAATCGTCACTACAGCAGAGAGAAGATTGTCTCTCACCCTCCCTTCTCTAAATGTGTCTCTCTCCCTCCCTTCTCTTTCGCAAGCGACGCCAGTAAAGAAAAATCACGTAGAAAGCGTGCAACATTTCTCCACGACGACGACGACAACGACGAAAAAGGTGTGCGGGAAATATGAAAACCCATTTCATTCGTCTGACGTCATGAATAATAGCAGTAGCAGCCGTAATAACAGCAGCAGCAGCAACAGTGACAAGGAAAACAACAGTAGCAGCCGCAACAGCACCAGCAGCAGCAAAAACAACAACAGCATTAGCAGCAACAGCAACAACAATAGCAGCAGCAGCAACAACAACAACAACCACAGCAACAGCGGCGGCAGCAGCAGTCGTAGTACCTGCAGCAACAACAAAAGTAACAGCAGCTCTGACGACAACAACAACAACAACAACAAAGAAAAACCAATCTCGTTTGCAGGTATCGCAAAGAACCTGGAAACCATCCTCATAACAAATGAGGAATTAGAGGAAGCGAAGAAGATGGTGACGAAAACAGGACACCGAGCAATCTGCAAGGCAGCCGAAACATTTTTCGAAACCCAACAGCACTGTACGGTCACGCTGTTTGCTAGACACGTCTTTCCCCAGCTCGTCTCCTTGACGGAGCTGCAGTCCTGGGTCAAGTGAAGACCGAGAGGGAGCGCTTGGAGACTGGAATGTCTAGGGAAAACTCTAGGCGTCGACGAAAAGAACTTTCGGGCCAGGGCCTATGGACAACTTCCAGAAATCCCTGGTCTGGCAGTGCTACCGAGGAGCTTTGCCAGTTCGGGATAAACTCTACAGGCATGGAGGTGCCGTCAGCCGGGCATGTCCGAGATGCGCGCAGGGCGACGAAACCCTCCTGCACGCACTCGTCCAGTGTCCGAGCATTGCTGACTTGTGGGTTTATGTCGAACACCTGTTGTCGCGTGTAGGACGGATCCAGCTATCATCTGAGTCCATCGTGAGGATTGCCCCGCACTCTTCCTTTAGCCGGGAAGGGCAGGCAGTTTTTATCTGTCTGGTGGCCATGGCGAAAGAGATAGTATGGTGGACACGTTTGAAAGGGCTGAAGACGAGCACTTACCTCTTCGGTGATGCCCTGAATAATTTTTTCAACTTCATTTAAAAAGAAAAATCAGGGTAGAAAGGGAAGTGCTCTCTTCCCAGCATTTTGTTGAAAGATGGGTGAGAGAGGCAAGAATGGCCCGAGTGAATGGGCCTACTCTGAGTATGTGTCTGTAAATTAAAGGTGGAAAACTGGGAGAGGGCACTTGCCCTGGTGGTCAGAGTCACTGGATTTTTAATGGGCTTTCTCCACGAATGTCCCTCGGAAGTCTCCCTCCTATTGGGAATTTTTTCATTGTTCTATTATTACATCCTCTGTTTCTTGTTTTTTACACGCAGAAATGCCCATTTGTACCGTCCTGTATTGTCCTGTACTCTCCTTAATGTCTACATTATGTAAACCCTTGTGGTTAATAAAGAAATCATTATTATTATTATTATTATTCTCTATGTATGTATATATTCATGTGTGTGTATGTGTTTGTGTGTGCTTGTCTGTGTGTGTGTGTGTGTCTGTGTGTGTCTCTGTTTGGTGGTTACTGTGGTTACATTGTCATATGATAATGCCTGTTTCTCTTCATCGAGATCTGAGATTCAAATGTAACAAAAGATTATATTACAGAGATTGCTCACATACATACACACATAGACACACACAAACACGCACAAATGCATACATATTTATATATACATACATACATACATACATACATACATACATACATACATATATACATATCCATTTACAATATACAGATACATATACAGACACACACACACACACACACACACACACACACACACACACACACACACACACACACACACACACACACACACACACACACACACACACACACACACACACACACACACACATCTATATATATATAGATGTGTGTGTGTGTGAGTGTGTGTATTATATACGAAATCAATTCTGATGCTAATGAATAAAATATAGATATAATCTTAACGATTTCTTTTGTTGGCCACAATGACTCGAGATTTTAAAGACATTACATGGACGCAATACAAAAGAAAATAAACAAACCTGAAACAAAGGGGGCTATTTTCATCGTGCGAAAATTTGAGTTCAATGATAACGATAAATACATTAATAAATACTTAACAATGTCTAACAATAGCAATACAGGAGGACGATATAATAACAGGGATCTGAATGAAAACCACGAATAAAAGGGGGAAATGTATAAAGAATTCAAATCAATAGATTTTCTTTTGGACTAAGCAAAGTATAAATGAATAATAAAACACAATGCTGAAATGCCAACAATTAAGGAAAAGTCATTGGAAACGTAGTTTTATTATGGGTGAGTTTGTAGAGAAGAATGAACGATCTAGCATCTGAAAACAAGACGTAGCACAGAAGCTACAAAACTGCTTTAAAAATAGTTAAGTTTGAGATCTAAGCCGCTATTAGCAATACTGTCCAGAGTTAGAGATAAAACCTGATTTGCTGATTAAAATGGAAAAATTGTTTTAATCTTGAAAACTATAGAAACACTCATCTATAATTCAGAAGTGATGTCACAAAATGCTCATATGGTAGTGAACATCATTTATTGATGAACAAGGTTATAGCCTATAACTACAGAAGAAGGAAAGATGGTCTGAGTATGGCATGAATTGGTTACCTGAAGATATGTAACTGTTATGTACACGTAGAATCTGAATGAAATAGCATCATTTATGAGCATATACATTAAACACATGATGAGTCAATTGCAAATAGTTGTGCAAATACATGTTAAATCTATTTGTATTCGAAAGGGAAATTCATGTATTCACTCTTACTGTCTCTCTTTATCACATTGAGTTAATATGTTAAACCATACTAAGCATAGAAACAAGTAACAATGAAATTTCAATAAACCATATTTTATATATATGAACAACATTAATTTATGTGCAACAAATTATAAACAAATTTGAAGAATTGCTGCTTTAGGCAATACATAGATTTACCGGAACAATTTAATGAGTTTCGATTCGAAAGAAACCTGAAAGAGACGAAAATCAATTGATACACATATATCAACTTTGATATAAAAGGAATTGACCAAACATAGATTTAGAACTAGTGAATTAGTCAGTTTCCTAGACATAAATGAAGGAAAAGCCGATAAAGTAATATTCTCAATGCTTTAAATTAATAATTAGAAAGATGGTCTGAGTATGCCATGAATTGTATAAAGAACTACGGAAAATCAATTCAACACCTTTACAAAGTACAAACAAAACGAAAAATAAATTTTTTTGATGTGGTAGTTTTAAGAAAATAGTCAATCAACAGAATTCCATGCTAACGTGTTAGCAAGTCTTCGCAAGGTCGATACTTAAAAAGAAAACTGACTAAAGAATGATTGCCGCACTGGCTGAAAAGAGCATAAGAAAAAGGCTTTGATTGAGTGATTCTTCTTTGTGGTATGCAATCAGACCGATTCAAGCAGAAACCCCCAAACCAATTAAGGAAGCAGAATACATTAAGTACCTGCAGGTTGTGTGGTGGCTGGAAAAAGTAATTAATCATATTTCTTAAACGATTTATACATTGTTTACATCTCCTGACTGAACATCAAAGCTTAAAAAAACGAGTAATGTTGATGATATGGTATTACTGTAGTCGACTCTGCTACCCACATTTCTGTCTGTAGTATACACATTTCGTTCGAGGATTTTATAGGTAAACCTGGTTGTAGAAGCTTACAATAAACTAACATACTTTTCAATTAGGTTTCGTTGCCTTTGGTTATCCAATCACAACCAATGAATATACGTCTGCTATCATCACTAAGTTGAGACTTTGATACACAGGCAACTAATCCAGTATTAGTGGAAACTAACCGAAAACATGTGGCATATACATTAAGCAGCAATGTTCCATAGAATAGAGACTCCTCTAAACTTTGAAATAATTCAATCCACAGAGACGGATAGAGAAATTATAATCGACCGGATATTGTTTTCATGGATTTCCTCGAAGGTGTCTCCTATTTAAAATATTAATCCCATCATACATAAGGTGGAACTGATGTTTTGATTAAGAACTTGCGTTTTAAAAATTTCAAAAATTATCGAAGTTAGCCAGGACGTGAGACTGAAAACAAAATAATTCTTATAATTGTTATCCCTGGAAATATTGATTTCTAATTTAAGTACATGGCCAACAAATTTGTGAGAAGGTCAAAGTTGATTAAATCAATCCACTATATTTTGAAGGAGGAAAGGAAAAGTTGACCTCGGCGGAATTTGAACACAGAATGTAAAGACCCAGAACAAATAACGTAATAGCATTTTATCAGACGTCCTACCAATTCTTCTAATCTACCACGCCTTTAAAACATTAAAAAGCATGGAAATAAATATATAATACAAATTCAAGTCATTGCATACATATGACGTAATTTTGTAATATTAAAATTACAAAACCAAACAAAAACCTTTCATGTAACCAAGAAGTACAAAGCCACGATCACTAGTGCATTCAAAGCACGCAATAAAAATATGACTAATAAATATTAATAATAATAATGATGATAATAATAATATGACAACAGCCACAGCGGCAAATTAACAATAATAAGAGTCACAACAACAATGTTAAAAATAGTAATAACATAACCAGATTAAATCTTTCACTTGAAAGTACCATTAGATGGCTGAAGCGATTGCTATGAATAATCAATGAAGACTTGTTCCTCGTTAAACATGAGTTACGTTTAAATTAACCCAATTAAAAATATACCAGATCTGATAAAAGGGACACAATATGGAGTATAATGAATAACAATCGTTAATTCGTTCATTGGTTTTCTCTCTTTATCTCTATTGCTTATGACACGGAATGTACACATACATCAATACATACCTAATTTTATATAACAGGGCATTATCTAGTTGAAAACTAATATTATACGGAGCGTGTCGCAAGTTATTAATAAATAAATAGGAATAGTGTTGCGAATATTTTAGGAACGTTTCCAATAAACCTCAAACGTCCGCCATATGACATACATAATGTAAGTTATAACATTTATTTATCATCAGTTTTTTTTCAATGGTTTTATATGTACATCAACAACCAAATATACAATAACACAAAGAACAAAGTGTTAAAAGACTGAACATTATGTATGCATAATATTTGTTAGTGAATGTGTACAATAAAATATACATGGTCATTATTACCATTACACAGCAGCCATTATTAACAAAGCATGAACAGGATACAAGACATACAATTCGTTTACATATTCCAAACTGTCAAGAGGCTAAAATGAAAGCTACATTAATTCAGAAGTCAAAGAAAATATACACCAGAGTTCGAAAAAAATAACATTGGCCTACTTTGATGAAATTAACTTAAATAAGCAAATTTGGATAAGTTTGCAACGCCGGAGGAAAAAGAATACTAATCTTTCCAGCAAAGAAACAGAAGCTCGTAACGTAGATACCTACATCTCACCAAGGCATACGATTGTATGCACATATACTATAGAATACCTATTATTATCTATATGATTGTAACATATTTTCCATCCAATATCAAAAGGGGTTACTGAAGAACATTCACTCGTGTATACCGCTGAAGGACACGAAACCCAAATTGTATCTGATTTAAATAACTGGGATCGTCAGCACTAATATAGTCAGAATGCCGGAAGTAATTCAATCGAACCACCATGTTTTATGTATGTATGTATGTATGTATGTATGTATGTGTGTATGTATGTATGTATGTATGTATGTATGTATGTATGTATGTATGTGTGTGTGTATGTATGTATGTATGTATGTATGTATGTATGTATGTATGTATGTATGTATGTCAGGTCACCAGTTGGTGCTACTGGTAACATGTATTCCAGTACAACCTGTCTCATGGTCAGGTCGTTGGCGACTAAACTGGCAACCCCACCAAGGTTTCTTGGTGAGGAGGGTGACTTTGGACATCCTGCAGGACTAAAAACAAAACCTGTCAAAGGGCAAAGGAGCTCTTAAGAGTCAATGGCCATCCAAAATCACCGGGAGAGATGACCCCTTAGCCTTTGTCAAGGCAGAATTCTAGGAGAAGGAAAACTCTGATATAACACCTGCGACTCTGATGGTATCCAATGATGTTGACTTGTTCTTCTTTTTGGTAAATATCATCTTGGTTAAGAGAGTGGGACTGGCTTTGTGCAGTGCCTTTGCTCACTATAAAAGCTTCACGGCACAGGCATTGCTTTATATCTGGAGATCTCTCTGCACTTGTCGTCACATGGTACCATGGGCCCAGCACTATGTGTCAATAATTGTCACAAGTGTAGTGTTTGTTCCAGAGTTTTCAAGTCGCTGGCTGGACTAAAAGGTCACACCCGTTCGGCGCATCGGTAGGGGTTCTCCTATATGGATATAAAGTAGTGGCCGTACTCGAAAACGAGTTGGCAGCCACCATGTATGTATGTATGTAAAAGGTAAACAGAAATAACAACACAGATTTATATATATATTAAACATTTTCTTTTTGCTGGTCCAATTGAATTACTTCCAGCTATATCAGTGCTAACGATCCCAGTGAGTTAATTCAAATACAGCTTTAGTTTCATATCCTTGGGCACTCTATATGAGCGAACGTCCTCAATAACATTATTTGATAATGGAATGAAGATGCACACATGTTCATATATATATATATGTGTGTGTGTGTGTGTGTGTATGTGTGTGTGTGTGTGTGTGTGTGTGTGTGTGTGTGTGTGTGTGTGTGTGTGTGTGTGTGTGTGTGTGTGTGTGTGTGTGTGTGTGTGTGTGTGTGTGTGTGTGTGTTTGTGTGTGTGTGCAGGTTTGTGTCTGCATGCATAATAGAAAGAGCCATTTTAACACTTTTCTTATTTCCTTACCATTAATTTTCTTTTTTTCCTCCACTTCGATAACACGTTTATTCCGAGACCTCATATTTTATTAAAACTTCATTCGGTGTAAATATTTTCATTGTCCGTAGATTATACGTTTTTAAGCATATTTTCTCCACGACACGTCTTCGTTTTTTATATTTTCTTTACCTTGTTTAAAATCACATAGAAAAAAGAATGCAATTGCAAAAGATATTGTTGACAAATCGTCTTTTACCTTAGATTTATTTAAATGTCCTTAAACTTCGAGATAATATCTCTTCTTCAGAGGGAAATAAAGGTCTCAAACCAGCGTTCTAAATATCTTGCCAAGCCATGCTGACAGGAAATAGTATAGAGTATCTGTTCTATCTCTAATGTCAAAGAGTTAAAATTAGGTGGATAAAGAGTACTCTCCCTTTAAAAGGGGTTTGTTTAGGGTTTTTTATTTTTATATACATGCCTGTTTAAGTGTGTGGGAGAATGCATGAAGGTATGTGAGTGTGTGTGTGTATGTGTGAGAAGATAAGTCTATTCGTAAATGTGGGGGATAGGTGTTATCTGGTGTTAGAACTGGTTTTGTGTGTGTATGTGTGAGAGAGAATAAGTGGAGGTGTAAGCGTGTGTGTGTGTGCGTGCGTGTGTGTGTGTGGGGTGTGTAAATATGGGGCTAGAAGCCCTATCAGGTTATAAATTGGGTGTTGAGTTCTAGTCTATTATTGGTTGGTGTTTGTGTTTTATCTATAATTAGTGCTTCCTTAATTCTAAGATTGCCGAGGTTTCTTTCCTTAGTTTCTATCCTAACTGTTATGGTTTTATCGGTGTTTCTGCATTTAATTAGGTGTTTCTTAAATGAGGAAGCGTTAGTATTGAGGTGTTCTTTTATTCTTATGTGGAGTGGTCTGGTGGTGCTACCTACGTAGAAGTTGTTGCATTTGTCACACTCTAGTCTGTATACGACGTAAGCCTGGTGGCATAGGTCTGTGTCGTTGATGGGGCAGTTGGCTAGTCTGCAGCAGTTGTCATGTCTGGTGGAGTGTCTTTTGGTTAGCTCTCCGCGTAGAGAAGGACCTGAGTGGGCCAGTTGGATATCTAGTCCCTCTCGTCTGATGGCTCTGCGGATGGCTGTTGTTGTTTCTTCACTGAAGTGTGGGAGCTTCAGGAAGCAAGTGTTAGTGCCTCGGGTGTGGTGTCCTCTGTTCTTTCTGGCACGGTTTGTGGTGGATGTCGTGTATCCGTTCAGTTTGAGTACTTCCAGGAAATATGTGGTGTGTGTGTCTCGGTCTCTAGCGTCGGTGCATTTGTTCCGGATACGTGTCAGTTCGTTCTTTATGTATCCGAACTTGGCACCGAGTGGGAGGGCCGATCTGAAATGTACGAACAGGTCCCTGCTGGCGGCTTTTTTATAGAAGCAGGTGTGGATGTTGCTTTCCTCTGTTACCCTGAGTTGGAAGTCCAGTAGGGATAGGGATCCGCGGTCATCGGGGTGTTCCATGCTGAACTTTATACTGGCGTCCATGCTGGAGAATGTTGTGTATATTTTATCTGCCTCCTCACGGGATGATGTAAGGATGTCATCTACATATCGGGTAAAGAATGCATGGGAATGGCAGGTGTTGAGGGCTCGGCATTCTAGCTGGTTCATGTAGGTGATGGCCAGCAGGCCCGATAGGCTGGATCCCATGGGTAATCCTGTTGTATATTATCTCGAAGATTAAGGACATTTAAATAAATCTAAGGTAAAAGACGATTTGTCAACAATATCTTTTGCAATTGCATTCTTTTTTCTATGTCCATACCTGCATTGTTTTGGCTTTATTATACATATTCAAACGTTTAATATATATATATATATATATATCCGTCTAACATGTAAATATATGTGTGTGTATATATGTTAATACATATATGCGTGTTTGTGTATGAGCATACATGTGCATATATGTATAAGTGCGCGCGGGCGTCTCAGAAAATTCGATTTTTTATTTTAAAAAAAGTATTGTTAGTTAAAAGTTCAATTGAATTAGTTTCACCATATCGAAACTTGTAAATACTCCGTCTTATATTGATATGATCTAACATTACTTAATAGCGTTGTGCCATGGTCAATTACTAAAACCATAGAACACAACACAAAGAAATATGGAAATAGGAATGTTAGAAATCAGAACATTGTGAATGGTTAAGTACGCAAGCAATTGTTCAAGAAACCTTTAAATATATTAAATGAAGGAAATATGAGTGGGCGGTGCATGACACATGAAAACACATGAAAACACGGACATATGAAAACAGATAAATATATGTATTTCTGTATAAATGTGGCTAGTTCAGAGAAGACCGCTTATGAAATGGAGAAATAAGATCGATAAGTTTATGGATTATGGACATTATATGTATAAGAACTGCACAGAATTGAAACAATTAGACCATATTTTAGAAGGTCTTTACTTTGCATAGCTGCTGAATCATGGCATACTAGAATCTGAGAACGATGATCGTGAATTTTATATTTATGGTTTAGATGCAAGAGAAGGATATTGAGGAATCTGATATTTATAGTTTACATGCAGGGATAATTGTAATTGTCATATCCCATATTATCAAAATATAAAACCTAAACATTCAAAATGATGTCATCACTATTGAGCAACTTGATCAGAGATCATTTAACACGTCGTTACTGAAATGGAAGCAACATGTGGCTGTTCTTAATGCGAACTGCCTTCTCAATGTATTATATATATATATATATATATATATATATATATATATATATATATATACGAAGGAAGTGTGCTAAGAAAGTAGGTGGACCATAACGCACCAGAGCACTCGATACATACGGTAGTAGAGTGGGTAATAGGAAAAGAGTCAGGATCCTGACAGCTGAGCTACGACCGTTTCAACAGCTAGATCTGAAGTTCAGATCTAGCTGTCGAAACGGCCGGAACTCAGCCGTCGGTGTTCTTTCCTATATATATATATATATATATAAATTAATAAAAACAATGAAATAAAAGCAAAGAACAAGTTCCTTATATTAAAAAATTCATCATTTTACGATCGTTTCTGGGATGTATGTGTGTGTTGGTATGTATATCATATAGATCTATGTAAAAATATTACAAATTATCAGAGTAAATATGCATAACTTCACATATACATGCCGTCCTCTGAGGACGGCATGTACATGTGAAGGTATGTATATGTAAAAATATTACAAATTATCAGAGGAAATATTCATACCTTCACATATACATGCCGTCCTCTGAGGACGGCATGTATATGTGAAGGTATGTATATTTCCTCTGATAATTTGTAATATTTTTATATAGATCTATATGATATACATACCAACACACATATATATCCCAGAAACGATCGTAAAATGATGAATTTTTTAATATAAGGAATTTGTTCTTTGTTTTTATTTCATTGTTTTTATTAATTTATCATGACTTTATTTTCCTATGATTTTTATCGAAAATCTTTGAATGCTTCTTCTCTTTTCATGATATTTGGATTACATTGAGTTCTTCATACGGATTGGACACTACCGTATATTTTGGTAGATTTATCTTCACATATATATATATATAAAGAATGAATAATAACAGGTAGATATCATAAAAAGGTAATTTATTCTGTGTGCTTACAAATGTTTCCACGGTGCTTATACAGACTATTTATGCTATGTGCAAATTTATAACTATTTGCAAAACTCAATTATCAAATGCTGTGACCACTGTATCATCAGAGCAGAATGGTTAAAAAGTAAAATGTCATTTTACATTTTAACCATTCTGCTCTGATGATACAGTGGTCTGATGATACAAATATTATTTTACATTTTAACCATTCTGCTCTGATGATACAAATGTCATTTTACATTTTAACCATTCTGCTCTGATGATACAGTGGCCACAGCATTTGATAATTGAGTTTTGCAAATAGTTATAAATTTGCACATAGCATAACTAGGCTGTATAACCACCGTGGACACATTTGTAAGCACACAGAATAAATTACCTTTTTATGATGTCTACCTGTTATTATTCATTCTTTAAGGCGGTGAATTGGCAGCATCGGTAGAAAGTCGGACGCCATGCTTTCCAGTATAGATACGTCTCTTTACGGTCTGAGTTCAAATCCCGCCGAGGTTAACTTTGCCTTTCATCCTTACGGGTCGATAAAATAAAGTACTAGTAATGTACTGGGTAATTGCTGGCCTTGTGCCAAAAGTAGAAACAATTATTCATTCTTTATCTACACTCCGGAATACAGAAGGATCAGGAACTGAGTTTCTTCAACTATTCTTCCATAACTCGTTGAGTAACCTCTCACTGTACGTCAACTCTATCCAGTGTAGTAATTAACCATTATTGCATCCAGGATAATCCTATATATATATATATATATATATATAGTAATAATAATAAATGCGAAGACTAAAATGATATATATATATATAGTAATAATAATAAATGTGGAGACTAAAATCCAAAGAGGGCTCGATAAGGATAAATAAATATCAAATATATAAGAACCCTAGAGCAAATATTTGCTTAAACTTTAATCTGTTATTATAATATATATATATATATATTGTTATACTTGGGGAGGGTCATATTGTAATAATATTGCCAGAAATAATAACAGAACTCACTCACTGTTTGGTTGGTTTTCGCTTCTGTATCTTTTATATCTCCACAGTTAATTCATTTGGTCCAACGGTCAAAAATACAGCTATATATTTGTATATATATATATAATAGTAGAAGACTGGTGGGTTATGTCTGCTGTAGTAGAGCACTCAGTGCATGGGACAAGTTTGGTAGAAGTAGTTCCACAACAGTTAGTTCACCATACCGAGAACAAATATTAGGATCCGAATAAGGTGAAACATTTGTTCTCGGTATGGTGAACTAACTGTTGTGGCACTACTTCTCTCTCTCTCTCTCGCTCTCTCTCTCTCTCTCTCTCTCTCTCTCTCTCTCTCTCTCTCTCTCACTCTCTATATATATGTTTGTATGTGTATGTGTGTGCGTGTGCGTGTGTGTATGTGTGTGTGTGCGTGTGTGTGTGTGTGTGTGTGTGTGTGTGTGTGTGTGTGTGTGTGTGTGTGTGTGTGTGTGTGTGTGTGTGTGTGTGTGTGTGTCTGTGTATGTGTATGTGTGTGTATGTGTTTATTTTTACATATATAGATATATGTATGTACATATATACATATATGTGAGTGGGTGGGATTTCTTATATATAGTTTTCTGACTGTCGTTACATAAACCTTCAATGGCTTTCCATGCTGCTAGCTTTCCTTTTATTTTCACCATTCTCTTATCGCTGTCGTTTTCACTATCACATATTACATTTCCATTATTCTTCACCATCATAATAATTTTCCCCATTTTCAATACCTTAACACCGGTTAACATTGGATTTTATGTTCCCCAATCGACTGATTCTGCCCGTAACCTCAAACTCGTCTTCTTTATAACGGTGATAAAGGTATTCCCTTATTCAAACTATACATATATACAAACACACACGTCAACAAACACACTCACACATATATATAGACATGTGTATATACAAACATATATACATACACATATATATACACATACATATATATATGCATATATATAATTATGTATATGTATATATATATATGCATATATATATATGTATATATACATATATATATATGTATATATATATATACTTATATATGTATATATATATGTATATATATATATATATATATGTATATATATATGTATATATACACATATATATACATATATATGAAATATAGGAATCAAAGAACTGTTCAAAACATTATTGTGCTTACAGCTGTTTCCTCCAAACCGAGGTTTGGTTTCTTCGGAGCAATTTATTAATGAATGGACAGTTATATGACCTCCTTTTCAGCCAAGAGACATACCGATACATATGCAAATATTGTGGGTCAACATTCATTACAGAATTTAGAGTGGCAGTACACACTTCGAGATTACATTCATATTAAAAGGTACAATCAAAAATCAAAAATACAGGTTAAAATACAACATGAAGATAAGCGGTTATATAGTGCAAATGTTATATGTGTGGCAAGCAGAGATGTGTGGCAGAGAGATACGTGTAGTAGAGACACTTAGGTAGGTAAACAAGAGTGTTAGGTTGGTTGATCTGGTGGCAAATTCTTTATATGATTGATATAGTCTGTGAGTGGAGAAATGATATCAACATTAAAAATAGTGCAAGCATTAAAAATATTAAAAATATTAAAAGTATTGGAGATGCACAGCGAAGGGATGACAAGTACTTCATGTACTTCGACATTTTCATGGTCAGGGGAGTGTATTTTTCGATTATATGCCCCTCACATAATCCACGACAATTCGATATTGAGCGTTTGACAATCCAGTTAGAGAATCGTAGTCTGATGTTCATTAGTTCAATGCAGGAGGCTGTTACGTTTCGAGAAACGACATTGAATACCACCCGGAAGTGTGTGTGTGGCTAAGGGGAGTTAATGCATGAGGGGAGGTAACTCCGGGGTTTCCTATACCTAGCTATTGAAATGTGTCTCAATATAGACCCTAATTTCTATGGTTATGCGCAACTTCCAAAAAATTTCTAAAGCATAAAGTGTTTTAACTATAGAGTAGTTTAATTAAGTTGTGCTGAAGGTCTTCGTATTATTATGGTGAATTAATGATCTCTGTGGTTGTAGTCTACTCATAGGACCAGGCGCGGTGGTTGCAGAATCACTTCAAGACACAATCATCTCTGGTAAGTTCTGGGTCATCGCTTGCTACATTTGATGTCGAGAGATAATCATCACCAGGTCCGGCCAGAGGTCAATCCACAGTCCTCACGACCCCTCTCTGACCGCCAAATCTTCCATATATGTACAACCCGCACGCCAGTTGCAATTCTCTGCGCTCAGCGTCCTGGTCCTACTGCTCAACAGCGTTACTAGATTAAATCGTTTTTCATCTGTCTAAGGAAGGCACTTCCTCCGCACAACTCTACCAAACCAATCAATTCATGCTCAAATTACCTATAGA
>OZ024746.1:48953956-49031456 GCA_964016885.1 Eledone cirrhosa
GGAGTTCAAGGCGGTTGATTTATCATAGGAGTGTCAATCCAGTTACAGATCAGATGCGATTTCAGATGAGGACAGCATCTGAAGATCTCAGTCTTTGAGTTAAGGCAAGCGGAAGTGGCTCTCAAGTTTAACAAAATCCTATACTTTTCTGTGGTACACAAAGAACAATTCTCTGTGCCCCTTTGGTACTCCCTCGAATGGTCTAATATAGACCAATCAATAGAGTACGGGATGTTACTATCCTTGAGTTCCCACACCTTACTTGCGAGGGCCGTTGATGTTCATTTATCGGAGTGCTTAAAAGAAGCGACATGTGAGTAAAATCTGGTTTTAAACCTCTCCTGGGTCATACCGACATATCGCTCACTCCTGGCTGGCTGGTTGTTGATTACCGGTGTTATCTTAGCCTCATAAACAACAGATTTGTTGTTACATTTACCCTGCAATGGGCATTGTATATATATTTTTTTCTCCCTAACCTCCCCTTATATTTCACCTTTTCCTATGTCCCCCCCCTTATATATACTTTTTGCCTTGCCCTTCATATACCTATGTGTATGTGTATGTATATTTGTGTGTATATATATATATATATATATATATATATGTATATGTGTATATATATATATATATATATATATATATATATATATATATATATATATATATATATGTATATATATATATATATATATATATATATATATATATATATATATATTTATATTTGTGTGTGTATATGTATGTATATGTAGATAGACCAGGTTTTTTTCATTCTGAAGATTGAAGGAAAAATTTTTTGCTTTTAAGAAACCACTGGTGAATGGAATAATTGCCTTATGTTGCTTATTACTTTATTACTTTACTTATTACTTTATTACTTTATATATATGTATATGTAAGGTTCATATGAATTATCTAAGACTGAGTTTTACACACACACACATGTATATGTGTATGTATATATATATATATATATATATATATATATATATATATATATATATATATATATATATATATATGTATGTGTGTGTGTGTGTGTTTGTATTTGGTTGTGCGTGTTTATGATATGTACGTATTTGTATGTGTATAATTGTATAGCTATGTATGTATATGTGTGTGTGTATGTATACATATATGTGTGTGTGTGTATTTTTATATTTATGTATATATATATAATTACATATACATATGTGTGTGTATATGTGTGTGCATAATTGTATACGTGTGCGTGTGCGTGTTTGTGCATGTATTTGTGTATGTGTATGTATGTGTTTATGTATTTGTATATGTATATTTATGTGTGAGAGTGTGTGTATGTATTTAATATTTTGTACGTATGTATACGTGCATTTGTGTGTATTACTTACCACGCGTGTCTGTCCAGTTACCCGCCGTTTGTATCGCTGTCAAAATTTTTTTTATATATATATTTTTTTTCTTATATTTATTTGCGTGTGTGAATATGTAGAGGAGTGCATTTATGTATGTGTATGTATGTACGTTTGTATATATGTATGATTGTGTGCATGTATGAATGTATATGTATGTGTGTATGGCTGTTTGTGTATGTGTATACTTGTACACACACATATATATATATATATATATATACAATATTAAATATTAAATAAATGGAAACTATATTTATAAAACCATATTTATTTCATTATATATATTTCAGGGATATCATATTAACAATATGCTATGCCTTCCTCAGACAAAATACAATATAAACAGTTTTATAAATAAATAGATTTGACATACCGTAACAACATCGACTTGTATTTGAAAAGTTGAATTGGCAGTGAAAAAATTGTACACAGAGAGAAAAGAGAGAAAAAAAGGAAAGAAAGACAGAAAACGAAGAAAAAGAAGAAAAAAAAGAAGAAATGCATGGAACAAAATAGAGGGATGGAAAGATAGATAAAGAGAAGAACTTCATGTAAAGAAACAGAGAGATATATATATATATAGAGAGAGAGAGGAAATAGAGATATATATATATATATAGAAAACTAGGTAGTGGGACGTCCGTTGAGTAAACGTATCAATGATACATTTATTTATTTATTTATTTATTTAGCTCTAGTATTAATTGTTTCTACTTTAGGCACAAGGCCAGCAATTACCCAGTGCATTACTGGTACTTTATTTTATCGACCCCGTAAGGATGAAAGGCAAATTCAACCTCGGCGGGATTTGAACTCAGATCGTAAAGGGACGTAACTATGCTGGAAAGCATGGCGTCCGACCCTCTACCGATACTGCCAATCCACCGCCCTAGTATTAATGTAAGGGAGATATATGTGGTTAGGAGAGAAACCAGCTGTTATATAGAGAGAAAAATTAAAAATAACCAGACATAGGCGAGGCATAAAAACCCTTATGTTTTAATGTAGAGGTATTAGTATGTATAAAAACCAGCCACTATATTGTAAATATCAGTATTCCTGAATGAGACATGTATCCATAATGTGTGAAAAGTAATGATCTTATGTTTAGTTTTTTTTTTTTAAATTCATATGTTTATGTGATAACTACAAACATCTATGTGAATTTACATGATCAACTCTGCAAACCCTAAGTTCACGGAAAACATTCTCATTGTGCTATAAAAATTTAAGTATACATATATGTGTATATATATACACACACATATATATAGAGTCAATATTACTACTATTCCTGTCTTTACTCTACAAGCAGAAATAGAGAGCAGATTTCAATATACTAATAAAAATATATATCAGAAACAAAACCAAAAAATAACAATAATAATAATAATAAGTAATAATAAAATAGAAAACTAAAAAATATTACGAAAGAATATTACATATTAAAAATATTACATATTAAAAATATTAAACATAAAAATATTAGAAAATACTACAATAATAAAAATAAACCACAAAGATCAACCCTTCAAAATTAATTGATAATATATTGCCAAGTTCATTATTAGCATCAGAGTCGAAAAACAGATAAAGCTTTGGTGGATGAGTAGGTTAATTTTATAGTATGTCTATTGAAAATTGAGTGATACCTATGTGTTCTAGGGAAGCGATTATCAAGAGCTTTAAAAAATAGTTTAGCGATGTGGGTTTTAATGTTTAGTGAGAAAGGGGGGGCAAACCAAATTATGTTCCTAGTTCTATTTCTTTTTTGGCCTTTGGAATTATTGTAATGCTTTCTATTATAGTTGTTAAGGTTGTTGCCGTAATTAAAATAGTTGTTATTTTGTTTAGTTTGTCTATCATTATCTATGTACATAATCTTAACAGCATATCCTGCTCTAGCTAATGCTTCATTGTAGTATTGGGCTTTTTCGTCGAAAATCTTTCTATTCGACGAGATCCTAGAGATACGTTTTTGAACAGAGTTTACTATAGTGTTTTTGACAGATCTGGGGTGGTTAGAGTTAAAGTTGACATAGTTTAAGTTTTCATTCAACTTGTGAAAAGGATAGTGAAGACATGTGTTGAGATTTAATGTTATATCTAGGAAATTGACTATTCTATGGTTGTTCTCAATTTCTATTTTAAGATTAAAGTAATTAAAAAATTGTGTAATTTGTTTACATTTTCTATTTAGTTCAGAGTTATTATTATCAATAAGTAAAAGCATGTCATCTCTATATAAACCTCCGGTAGTACCAGGTATTTTCCTATGTAGCGAATTGATTAAAAATAAGCCCACAAGGTCAGTTACCTGAGCTGAGTCGGATGATCCCATAGTAATGTCAAAATTGCTATCTCTATCTGCTCTGGTCCATAGTTGGTCATTAAATTCTATCAAAGTTTTCCTAGCCGATAATATAATATGCATTTCATTGCTAGTTAGGTCAGTATGTTTGAATGCGTAATTTAGTGCCTTATTTAGTAGATTAGGGGTAATAGAAGAATAATAGTTAGCAATATCAAGTTGAATAAACTTATTATTATTGTTATATTTAATTTGCTTAAACCACTCAATGGACCAGAGCAGATAGAGATAGCAATTTTGACATTACTATGGGATCATCCGACTCAGCTCAGGTAACTGACCTTGTGGGCTTATTTTTAATCAATTCGCTACATAGGAAAATACCTGGTACTACCGGAGGTTTATATAGAGATGACATGCTTTTACTTATTGATAATAATAACTCTGAACTAAATAGAAAATGTAAACAAATTACACAATTTTTTAATTACATTAATCTTAAAATAGAAATTGAGAACAACCATAGAATAGTCAATTTCCTAGATATAACATTAAATCTCAACACATGTCTTCACTATCCTTTTCACAAGTTGAATGAAAACTTAAACTATGTCAACTTTAACTCTAACCACCCCAGATCTGTCAAAAACACTATAGTAAACTCTGTTCAAAAACGTATCTCTAGGATCTCGTCGAATAGAAAGATTTTCGACGAAAAAGCCCAATACTACAATGAAGCATTAGCTAGAGCAGGATATGCTGATAAGATTATGTACATAGATAATGATAGACAAACTAAACAAAATAACAACTATTTTAATTACGGCAACAACCTTAACAACTATAATAGAAAGCATTACACTAATTCCAAAGGCCAAAAAAGAAATAGAACTAGGAACATAATTTGGTTTGCCCCCCCCTTCTCACTAAACATTAAAACCCACATCGCTAAACTATTTTTTAAAGCTCTTGATAATCGCTTCCCTAGAACACATAGGTATCACTCAATTTTCAATAGACATACTATAAAATTAACCTACTCATCCACCAAAAATTTAGCACAAAATATTAATAGAATAAATAATAGGAACTTAAAACCTAGTGATAATAGCATAAATAATATACAAGTTAACAAATGTAACTGTAGAGATAGATCTATATGTCCGTTAAATAACAACTGCTTAGTTAAAAATATAGTATACAATTGTAATGTTAAAACTGACTCTAATTCTTTTAACTACGTCGGTTCCACATCGACAGAATTTAAACTTCGCTATAATAACCACAAGAATTCTTTCACAGATCCAAGCAAAAAATCTTCAACGGCACTATCAGGCGTACTCTGGCAACTTAAGCTAGATAACGTTAGATATTCGACGGCTTGGAATATAGTCTCAAGAGGGATTCCTTTTAATTCATCCTCTGAGACATGTGACCTCTGCGCAGAGGAGATATTCTTTATACTAAAATCTAAAAATTCCCTTAATCTACGGACAAATTTATTCAGTTGCTGCAAACATAGATTAAACTCAACGTTTAAATATAAATTTAAATTTAAAATGTAGTATATTTAGTTTGATTTATAATTATATGGGAAACTAGCCGATAAATCTTTCGATTTCTTCTTTTTATTCTTTTTATTTTTTATTTTTATTTTTATTTAAACATTCTTCATGAAAAATTAAGCTACCCTAAAAGTTGATGCTCCAAATATTTCGAATAAACGTTACACTAGATAAACTTCTATATTAAATATAAGAACACATGTAGACCAATTGGGCATCCTAAACTTTTTGAAATGATCTTTGCTAGATGCGATTTGATAAATAATTTTTAGCTTTATCTGTTTTTCGACTCTGATGCTTATAATGAACTTGGCAATATATTGTCAATTAATTTTGAACGGTTGATCTTTGTGTTTATTTTTATTATTGTAGTATTTTCTAATATTTTTATTTTTAATATTTTTAATATGTAATATTTTTAATATGTAATATTCTTTCGTAATATTTTTTAGTTTTCTATTTTATTATTACTTATTATTATTATTATTGTTATTTTTTGGTTTTGTTTCTGATATATATTTTTATTAGTATATTGAAATCTGCTCTCTATTTCTGCTTGATAGATAATCTTGTAGAGTAAAGACAGGAATAGTAGTAATATTGACTCTATATATATATTTGTGTGTATATATATACACATATATGTATACTTAAATTTTTATAGCACAATGAGAATGTTTTCCGTGAACTTAGGGTTTGCAGAGTTGATCATGTAAATTCACATAGATGTTTGTAGTTATCACATAAACATATGAATTTAAAAAAAAAAAACTAAACATAAGATCATTACTTTTCACACATTATGGATACATGTCTCATTCAGGAATACTGATATTTACAATATAGTGGCTGGTTTTTATACATACTAATACCTCTACATTAAAACATAAGGGTTTTTATGCCTCGCCTATGTCTGGTTATTTTTAATTTTTCTCTCTATATAACAGCTGGTTTCTCTCCTAACCACATATATCTCCCTTACATTAATACTAGAGCTAAATAAATAAATAAATAAATAAATGTATCATTGATACGTTTACTCAACGGACGTCCCACTACCTAGTTTTCTATATATATATATATATCTCTATTTCCTCTCTCTCTATATATATATCTCTCTGTTTCTTTACATGAAGTTCTTCTCTTTATCTATCTTTCCATCCCTCTATTTTGTTCCATGCATTTCTTCTTTTTTTTTCTTTTTTTTTCTTCGTTTTCTGTCTTTCTTTCCTTTTTTCTCTCTTTTCTCTCTGTGTACAATTTTTTCACTGCCAATTCAACTTTTCAAATACAAGTCGATGTTGTTACGGTATGTCAAATCTATTTATTTATAAAACTGTTTATATTGTATTTTGTCTGAGGAAGGCATAGCATATTGTTAATATGATATCCCTGAAATATATATAATGAAATAAATATGGTTTTATAAATATAGTTTCCATTTATTTAATATTGTAAATATACGCCAAATACTTGTCGAGTGCTTTTATATCAGTTATAAATATTTACTAGTTGTAACCCAACAATTTAAATATAATTTTCCATATATATATATATATATATATGCAAAAGTTTTATTTAAGATTGTTGGGTTACAACGAGTAAATATTTTATAACTGATATAAAAGCACTCAGCAGTTTCTGGAGTAGGTTTACGATATTAAACAAATGGAAACTATATTTATATTTATAAAACCATATTTATTTCGTTATATATATTTCTGGGATATCATATTAAAAATATGTTATGCCTTCCTCAGACAAAATACAATACATAAGCTGTTTTATAAATAACTAGCAGTAAAGCCCGGCGTTGCTCGGGGTCGCTCAGTAGCTGTGTTAAAGTTACAATGTTAAGTTTCTTTTTTGGCTTAAAAACTGTAGTGTCTACTGTGCAGACTTGCATGTGGTGTTTTTGATTAATATTCCCTCAACCAACAATATGCCTTATGAAGTTAAGAAAACATAACGATAACCCGAATGTTATAACAAAAGAGGATGCTGGGGATAAAAACTGCACTGGTTATTTATTAACAAAGATCGAAAATGTAAACACTGCAACGCAGAGAAAAACATTAGCGTAACCAAATTATCAGTTATGTCTGTCTGCACGCCTATATCACCTCTCTGCACGACTGTCTGTCTGCACGCCTATATCACCTCTCTGCACGACTGTCTGTCTGCACGCCTATATCAACTCTCTGCACGACTGTCTGTCTGCACGCCTATATCACCTCTCTGCACGACTGTCTGTCTGCACGCCTATATCACCTCTCTGCACGACTGTCTGTCTGCACGCCTAACGAAATTTACAGATACATATATTTTAAATAAACTTATATAATTTTTGCTTTTTTTTATGAAATATTTGCTTGTTTTACGTAGTCTTTAAATAGACTTGTTTTCAAGTAAAAATATTGTTTTAAAAGGCTTTTAAATGGAAATGAAGCAAAACGGAAGCTTAGTGTTCGAACTGATGAATTTTGCAGGTCAAAATTTTGCTGGCTCGACAACTGTTCGTGTATTGTGTTAATGTCATTTTAAACGCTGAGAAAGCCAGCGTAATTTTTTTAATTTTTGCCAGCGTAATTTTTTTAATTTTTGCACGCAGAAAATGTAAACAGAACGTAAGACGCTACGCTGAATGTAAACAGAACAAAGGGAAATCATTTTTTTAATTTTTGCACGCAGAAAATGTAAAGAGAACGTAAGACGCTACGCTGAATGTAAACATAACAAAGGGAAATAACTGATCACTTACGCTCAAAAATCGATACATTATATTCGATTTCGTCAGATAGGGCGGGTCAATTTGAAATATTTTTTTCCGATGTCTTCGCTAGGGCTCAATGTACAAGTATAGCAATTTCGGTGCAATTCCGTGAGAGATTCTAAGAGGAGATGTGTGCCAAAAATCGATAGACAGACAGACAACCTCAGTTTTATATATATAGATTAGTGACATACCTTGTGATAATGCAACTTCCTTTTAAAAAGGAAGTTGCATTATTGCAAATCAACTTTTTAAAAGGAAGTTGCATTATCACAAGGTATGTCACTAATTATTTATAAAACAGCTTATGTATTGTATTTTGTCTGAGGAAGGCATAACATATTTTTAATATGATATCCCAGAAATATATATAACGAAATAAATATGGTTTTATAAATATAAATATAGTTTCCATTTGTTTAATATCGTATATATATATATATATATATATATATATATATATGTATGTATATGTATTTATATTTATGTTTCTATGTGTATGTATGTGTGTATATATGTGTGTGTGGTTGTATATATGTATGTGTATGTATGGATGTGTTGATATTTATGTGCGTATGTATATATGTGTATATGTATGTGTATGTGTGTATTTATATACACATATATGTGTGTGTGTGCATGTATGAGTGTATGTATATGTATATATATGTATATATATATATATATATATATATATATATAAAATAAAGTTAAATAAAAGTCAAATGATTAAAATTTAGCTTCGTTTATTACTGCTATATATATTTCAGTGACAGCCATCTTTGGCTGTGACCTCTTCAGGCAGTTTGAATTAGTATGGTATAGACAAGTACATATGTTGTTTAGGTGTATGATATTGTCAATACTCTGAGTATTGATAATATCATACACCTAAACAACATATGTACTTGTCTATACCATACTAATTCAAACTGCCTGAAGAGGTCACAGCCAAAGATGGCTGTCACTGAAATATATATAGCAGTAATAAACGAAGCTAAATTTTAATCATTTGACTTTTATTTAACTTTATTTTACACTACTCCGGAGTAACCAAACCAACCTGCGCACTTCGTCGAGTGCTCCAGCCTGCATACTGAGGTGTTGATATACAACCAACATAAACTCAAAATCTCTCTCTCTCTCTCTCTCTCTCTCTCTCTCTCTCTCTATATATATATATATATATATATATATATATATATATATATATATATAAGATCAAAAGATGGTTAAAGGAGTTCCATGTATTTTATTATGCGCATTTCAAAAACAAACATCATCATGCAATAATATTTGTGTTTTCATCAGATAAAACAGGAGAACATGATATGAAAGCTAAAAAACACTTGTGGATAGTGCAGTTTTAAATCAGTTTTAAACTGCACTATCCACAAGTGTTTTTTAGCCTTCATATCATGTTCACCTGTTTTATCTGATGAAAACACAAATATTATTGCATGATGATGTTTGTTTTTGAAATGCGCATAATAAAATACATGGAACTCCTTTAACCATCTTTTGATCTTATATTATGTATACTCCAGTCCTACAAACTGTAGAGTGCTTCTTATCCGATATCTGCATTGCTTTATTGTACTACAATAAAACTCACCTCCTACATATATATATATATATATATGTCTGTGTGTATGTATGCTTTTGTGTGTGAGTGTGCGTGTTTTTGTGTGTGTGTTTGCATGTGTTGTTTTATTGTATTTTTCCTTTCCTTCTTCCTTCTCCGGCCTCACTTTCATATAGATTGCATTTTTGTTTTTAAAATCCAAATTCAATAAACAGACCAGGATTTTTTCATTCTGAGGATTGAAAGCAAAATATTTTGCATTTAAGAAACCACTGGTAAATGGAATAATTGCCTTATGTTGTTTATTACATAACTATTAAGCTCTGTTACCTACATAGAGCACTCTTTTTTCCTGGACTTTTCCGACGGAATTACTTCATTTATATATATATATATATATATATATATATATATATATGTATGTGGAGAGAAAGGTGGAAATATAGATAAGCAAGATTATAGATATATATACCATGAACATGATTACATAGCCGAACAACGGTATCATATAACTGCTATTTTCGTCAATAAAACGCCTTCGGCAGTTTAATAATTAATTATAAGCAAATGTTAGAATTGTCGTCCTGTTCACTTACTATATGGTAAATATGTATCACTCTTCATTGCACAACAGCGATGGGGAATGTTTACAATCTGAATAGCCATTTTAGTAGGATATATAATAATACCAACAACAACAACAATAATAATACTTTCTTTATTAACCACAAGGGTTTACATAAAGTAGACATTAAGGACAGTACAGGACAATACAGGACGGTACAAATGGGCATTTCTGGGTGTAAAAAACAAAGACAGAGGATGTAACAAAAAATAACAATGAAAAATTTCCCAATAGGGGGGAGATTTCCGAGGGACATTTGTGGAGAAAGCCCATTAAAAGGCCACAAGAAACCTCACCACCAGGGCCAGTGCCCTCTCCCGGTTTTACACCTTTAATTTTCAGACACATACTCAGAGTATGCCCATTCACTCGGGCCATTCTTGCTTCTCTCACCCATCTTTCAACAAAATGCTGGCAAAAGAGCACTTCCCTCTCTACCCTGATTTTTCTTTTCAAATGAAATTTTAAAAAGTAAATCAGGGCATCACCGAAGAGGTAATTGCTCGTCTTCAGCCCTTTCAAACGTGTCCACCATACTATCTCTTTCGCCATGGCCACCAGACAGATAAAAACTGCTTGCAGGTGTTCGACATAAACCCACAAATAAGCAATGCTCGGACATTGGACGAGTGGGTGCACGACGGTTTCGTCGCCCTGCACGCATCTCGGACATGCCCGGCTGACGGCATCTCCATGCTTGTAGAGTTTATCCCTAATTGGCAAAGCTCCCCGGTAGCACTGCCAGGCCAGGGATTTCTGGAAGTTGTCCATAGGCCCCGGCCCGAAAGTCCTTTCGAAGAGATTGGATAGTTGATTTTCGTCGACGCCTAGAGTTTCCCCAAGTACGTCGTCGCTCTTCCCCTCCACTAATCCTCTATAGAACGCCGAGGTGGAGTTTCCACCGATCACATTGCCCAATTGGTCGAGGGCTGTGAGCGCCTCAAGACATTCCAGTCTCCAAGCGCTCCCTCTCGGTCTTCGCTTGACCCATGACTGCAGCTCCGTCAAGCAGACGAGCTGGGGAAAGACGCGTCTAGCAAACGGCGACCACACCTGATTACCGTCGAGGAAGAGGTGGAGATGTCGTAGCCTGAGCCCGTGTCTGCGCATCATCAGCCACGGCTTGCCCAGCCCTCCACGTAGCGGGTGTTGACAGCAGATGGACCGCCTGACCATCGGAGCGCGTCCCTTCCACAAAAAGCGAAAGGGCAAACGCTCCAGCGCAGTCAGGCGGGGCTTAGGACAAGGTACGACGGTCAGGCGGTAGTAGATGATGGACGTGATGTACGCGTTAGCCACCTCCGCTCGACCTTTCAGGGATAGCTTCCTCTCCGCCCATTTCTGGGTGAGAGAAGCCACCCTGCTCGTCACCTCGTCCCAGTTTTTGTCCGTCTGGAGGTCGGGACCGAACCAGACCCCTAGCAATTTAACCGGTCCGTCCGTCCAGCGCCCGACGACGCTGTTAGATGGCCTGGACCTGCCTCTCCAGATGCCGAACTGCAGGCCCACTGGTTGATCATTGCTCCTGTCACCGCTTCGTATTCTCTTAGTGTAGTGCCGGTCACCTCGATGTGTTTGGCATTCGACACCACTACGGTGACATCGTCCGCATATGCTGACACGGATTCTAGTTCGCGCGGGACACCCCTCAACGTCTCCAGTTTGTGCAGTAATGGCTCGAGAGTCAATACGTACAAGAGGGACGAGAGGGGACATCCTTGACATGACCGTTCACTCTCACCACAGAGCAGATGTCGCTGTGCATGGCAGCGATCCAGCCTCTGAAGATGGGCCCAAAGCCAGCCGCCTACAGAACTGCCGCTAGGTAACGATGGTCGACCCTATCGAAAGCTTTCGACTGATCTAAATTGCCAGGTTCCCTAGCTACCCTCTCTACGATGCATCGCATGAGGTGGAGGTTGTCGTGGATGGATCTGTCGGGAATGGTGCATGTCTGCGCCTCTCCAACCAGACCACCAATGACAAGCGCCAACCTCTTTGCTAGCACCTTGGCTAAAATCTTGAACTCTGTGTTTAGCAGAGTTATGGGCCTGAAATTATCTATGTTATCACCCTTGTTCGGATCCTTTCTCAGCAGCGCCACCGCTCCTCGGCCACAGAGCTGGGAATTCTCCCGTTCTGTTGCCAGTTGCAGTAGACATCCGCCAAGAGGCATCCGAACAAGTCTGGCATTTGTACGTAAAGTTCATAGGGCAGACCATCCAAACCAGGCGATTTACCCCTTGTGCAGCCAGTCATTGCCTCCCGTACTTCAGCGGTTGTTATCGGCTTTTCGCAACACTCCGCCTTAGTGGCCGAGAGCCGCGGCAGTCCGTCGAGGTAGAGACTAAAGGCCATACCTCGATCCGGCCCGCCGCTGACCCCGAACAGCTGAGCGAAGTATCGCAGAAAAGCTTCACACATTTGCCAGGGATCGAGTAGCATGCGCCCGTCGTGGTCCACCAAAGACCGTATCGTGGCTTTTTTGCCACGACGCGCCTCCGCCATTCGGGCTCATTGAACGGCTTTCGTCCCCTCGTGTCTGAGAGCACGCACCTTAGCTCTGACAACGCAGCCTTCGTGCTTTGCATTGAATAATTGTTCAAGGGCCAATTTCGCCGCAAGTACGTCGGTCGCGATGCCTTTGCTAAGCGCCTCGTCTAATTTTCTAACTAGTTCTCCCTCTGCTCTATTTTTCTCTATTGCTAAAGCCTTACTAAACCTAATGGACTCTATTCTAATCGCTCTTTTCAGAGCAAACCACCACTTGTTGTTGACGATGGCCCCCCTCAACGCTCGCTTAACTAGTTCGCTAATCTGGTCTCTGTAGGCCTTGTGCGCTGGTAAGGACGCGTTTAGCTTCCAGTAGCCAGGTCCTCGTCTATGAAGCCTATCTAAGTCAAGCACTCAGATCACGAATTTGTAGTCCGTGTAGCTGACTATCTTGAATTGTGAACAGCCTATGCTTGACCTATCTATTTCCATACACAATACTCTATCTAGATATGATCTGGATGACCCGATCCGGTTTGTCCAAGTCCACATTGGCACATTCGGGAAATCCAATCGGTACCTGTCAGACAGTTCAATACGCCAGAGCAGGTTGGTGAGGCTCTTGCACCCTCCTCCCCTATCCGCTAATCCCACACACTCCCAGCGTGCATTTATCATCCTGTTCCAGTCGCCCACTAACACTATAGAGCAGGACGTTCCAAGAAAGGTCTCCAGACGCCGGAAGAAATCAGGCCGTGCTGCTCTTGTCGGGGCATAGACGGCCACTAGCCTGAAAGCTTGCCCGTCTCCGCTAATCACGTCCAGTACCACCAACTTACCTTCTGGGTCCAGGAAGATGGCCCCTATGGCGAGATCCAAACCTCTCCGAAAAAGCACAGCAACTTCTCTCCGATCCAGGACGGCTAGGAGATGCGTACACATCGTAGCCGCCGAAGATCAGTGCAAAGGCCCGTGCTTCGAAGATTCTGGTCTCGCTGATGGCCACTACATCTATGTTTAGTGACCTGAGGTCGTTGAATAGGTGGCCCTGCTTCAATGACGACCCCACGCCACGCGCATTTATGCTGCCTATTCTGAGTGAGGTCGTGTTGAAATGGAGTGGAAAAGATGGGAAAGACCACTTACCTTACTTCTCGTAGAGGAAGGATGGTTTCTCCATCCCTTTCCACTTGATCGTCTGGTGAAGGGACCGTTGAATCGCCCCTTCGGCTGGTCGTCGGCTCTTCTGTGAGTATATCCGAATATACTCTCCGGTTGAGTGTCCCTCCTAGGTCTCTGAAATCACCAACTGCGTTGGGGAATTTTATTTTAATGTTTGTGTATTGTTTCTGTGCTATTCTTACCAGTCTTATGTTCGTTGGTGTTTTGATTGGTGCTGGTATTATGTAGTTTTACTGTGAAATGTCTGTGTGTTCAATTATGTAAGTCATTAGTTTCTTATGTGTATTTATTGCTGTGAATTTCTTTTTCTGGGGGTGGGATGTGGTTCTGCTATTTTCTTTTCATTGTTGCTGGGTGTGTGTGTTTTGTTGTTGTGTTTGCGATGTTGGTGCTTTTGGTGATGGTGTTGAAGGTGTTGTTGTTGTTGGCGGTGGGGTTGCCGCCGGTGGTGATGGTGGTGCTAGTGTGGGTGGTGATGGTGTTGGTGGTGTTGCTGCTGTAAGTCTCTTTGCAGTAGCCTTTACCCTTTTTTAATTTCTTCCATCCCTTTTCGAAGGCGACGATGCGCTGCTTATGCGTTTGTGCCTTCTTGCAACCTTTTTCCATCCCTCTCCCACCTCACACTCCATGTCCGATTCTGTGAGGTCGGGGAGGGGTACCAGCTCTACTCTTTCACTTGTTCTTGTTGGTGATGGTTGCAGTGGAGTCTCTGTTCCAGCTGCAGTTGGTGTTACTGTTGTTGTTGTTAATACTTCCACTGCTGCTGCTGTTCTTGATTTCCGTGGCGTGGGTATGGGTTCCACGGACCTATCCTTCCTGCTTGCCGCCTGTCCTGTTGCTGGTAGCATTTGAGCTGGTTTCGGAAGGAGGGGGGGTCTCCTTTCTCGGGGTCTTCTCATTGCAGAAGGCCCTGAGGTGAGTCTTCGACCCACAGCGAAAGCATTTCGGGCGTTTGCTCTCAACACTTATGGGCAGTTGAGAGCCGTTATCGAAGTCTATCACATCCGGGATAGCTTCGATGCACGCCTGGTTGGTTTGAGTTAATATCTCAATGGAGGTGCCTACCCAATCTTCTCTTACTTTTTTCTGTACTTGCAGTACAGTTGTTTTGTCCTCGATTCCGACGAGGACAGACGCGGCCAGCCAAGAAGGGGCCATCCCGGAGGGGGGGGGGGGGGTCATATTGACCCTCACGATTTTTTGCCCGCAGTAGGAGGGCACCAACACCATTTCCTCGCTCCTTAGGGTCACTAAGGATTGAGCCTTTGCCTCCTGGGGTGTGGCAAAAAGCACGTCCACGGTGGCATATTTCTTGCCTCGGGTGTATGCGTTTTCCGCTGCCACACAGACCCTAAGGCTTTTTGTATTTGAGCCTCTGTATTTGAGCCTCTTTCAACCCTACGTGATTTTGTGCTTACTGTAAGGTACGGGACCGTACAGTGCTGTTGGGTTTCGAAAAATTTTTCGGCTGCCTTGCAGATTGCTCGGTGTCCGGTTTTCGTCACCATCTTCTTTGCTTCCTGTAATTCCTCATTTGTTATAAGGATGGTTTCCAGGTTCTTTGCGATACCTGCAAACGAGATTGGTTTTTCTTTCTTGTTGTTATTGTTGTCGTCAGAGCTGCTGTTACTTTTGTTGTTGCTGCTGGTACTACGCCCCCCGCCGCCGCTGTTTCTGTGGTTGTTGTTGTTGTTGTTGCTGCTGCTGTTGCTGTTGCTGCTGCTGCTGTTCTTGTTTATGCTGCTGCTGATGTTGTTGCGGCTGCTACTAGTGTTTTCCTTGTCACTGTTGCTGCTGCTGCTGTTACTACGGCTGCTGCTGCTATTCTTCATGACGTCAGACGAATGAAATGGCTTTCCGTATTTACCGCACACATTTTTCGTCGTTGTCGTCGTCGTGGAGAAATGTTCCACCGAATGCACGTTCTATTGGTGAAAGCTACCATAAACTATATTTTTCTTTTTCTTTAATGACGTCGCTTGCGAAAGAGGCGACACCACATTTAGAGAAGGGAGGGAGAGAGACAATCTCTCCGATGTAGTGACGATTGAGGAAGAAGAAGACGGTATGAGTGGGAGTGACTTGTGAAAATTCTTTTTTGTAGCCATATTTTTTTACGGTTTAAAATGAATATTGGGCACAAAACCCCAATAAGCCGTTATTTAACCCCGAAGGGCCAATAACGGGCAGAAAGACCCCTCTCACGAGGAGGAGGGTGTTTTTATCTACAATTTGGTTCAAGTTTTAAACAATTTACAATTCTTATAGCGGTTAAAAATTACTGTACCTTACAGAGCCGAGCCTCCGTCAATCATGGCATTCAATAATAATAATAATAATAATAATAATAATAATAATAATAATAATAATAATAATAATGATGATGATGATGATGATGATGATGATGATAATAATGAACAAATATCTATTTCATACTATATATAATGTATTATAAATAAAAATATAGATCAGGTAAACTTGTTAACTCTTTCTTTTCACTCAATGGGATTTGGGGTTTTGAATTTCATTTGAAATTTCTTCAATATCTTAGTCATAGGAAATAGCTTTCAGTTTAATACAAGTCTCCAAATTCAATGAAATTAACATAAAAAGTTAGAGCACCTAAGACCCACTCGAAGATGCAAAAAAGCCGCATGTAGATCCGGGGCTGCAATTACCCGAAATCTCCTCTCCGGACTCCGGATTATTTTGACTATTTTCAAGTTTCGTATCACGAAATAAATGAATTGTGCAAATATCTTCTGTCGGTTTGACCATTGTCGGGAAAAACCAAAAGATCAAAGCTTTACAAATGAATTCATGTTTATCAGGCTAGACACTATCTTGGCAGTCATAAATGCAGTGATCCGATAATTGACATTTGAGAACCTGTAACCAACCAAGCCTTCGTTCACGAAAAGAATAAAAAGCTTAATTCATTCATCTTTGCTCTTTCAACGGTTAGTGATCGAGAAAATGAATAACAACAATATATAGTGGATGAAGTTCACTTTAGTGTGTTTCATTTTATTTGGTTAAGTACCGTATGGAAGTTTGTGTCTATGTGTATGTGTTTCTGTCCATTTCTATCACTCTCTATCTTTCTTATTCATACAATCTCATAAATAGATCCGACAGCATTAGCTAACTGCCAGATATGTCATAGATGTCCCATTAAATTCATATTTCAATTTGAATCAAAGCCAAAAGAGATAAAATTAAAATTTAAAAGTTGGAATCTTTAAGCTTAACTTATCAAGATTATGAAAAACAATTGAGCTACAGGAAGAGCTACAATAAGACGATGACATTGATAAAAGCAAATCAAAGAAGTGCTGATGTACTGAATTACTGATACAAACATTCATTTGCGTTCTTAATGAAATATATCTCTTAGAAAGAAAATAAATAAAAGAAAAGCTAGCAGCAATATTTAACGACTGACAAATTAAAAATAATAAAAAAATAGATAATTTCGAAATATTGACTTTAAAATCTTTGATTTTCATATTTAATAGAAAATTGACTTTGAAAATTTATTTTTCATATTTAATGAAAAATGTTATCTTTGTAAGCGGGAACGACGACAGAGACTGACAAGATTTCTTCCTATTAGACCTCGCCAGATAAGCATACTTTGCATGAACACACTTGTTTTGAGGAAACAAATCTTTATATATAGGGAAAAGGGTTACGAATATTTTGGGCCAGCCGTAATTCGCATAATGTTAAACACTCTTCATCTAAAGTAAATAACGCAAATGATCTAATAGCATGGGTTAATATGAATAATGTATGTATAGTCTACTTACATGGTTGATAACTATAGCTCGTATTACTTTTCTTTCTGGTGTTTTATAATTTCTAAATTATTAATTTTTGATATGGGTCACAGTCATCTAGAACTAGTACTTATATAAGGAAGATCGAAAGTGAATTCCTCTTTGGGATCCTGCAACTCTGAACATAAAATAAGCAATTAAATGCTACATATCATTTCAGGAGCCAACAAAGGAGCCACTACACGATTATTCGATCTGTTAGAAATACCACTTGTAATAATGAATCAATAGTCCATGGTAATTTCCAGGAAGGCTAACTTTTACATTGTCTTTAATTCTCTGGTCGTTATTTCAGTTATGTTTCGCCTATAATTACAACGAACGTGAAACTTACGAACGGTATTCCAAACGTTCGCCGAATTGAATAGACGCTAATCACTGGAAATATGTATTGATAAAACACAAATACCTGATTTTATATATCCCAGTTTCATGTGATAAGTAAAATATTTATTGATTTGTCAGAGAGAGAGAGAGAGAAAGATGAGAGAGGGAGAGAGAGAGAAAGATGAGAGAGGGAGAGAGAGAGAAATATGAGAGAGGGAGAGAGAGAGAAAGATGAGAGAGGGAGAGAGAGAGAAAGATAATGACAGAGAGAGAGAGAGAGAGAGAGAGAGAAGCGAGGGGCAATTTTGAATTCGTATGACTTAAGTTATGTATCAAGGAAATCCAAGAAAAGTAGTAAATGAATTTATTACATTTCTAAATAGAATCAGCCTTGAGATTGCTAATATTTAACACAGATACCGATGCGATTATGAAATTTTAGAAATACGTTTTATATCAGATCTTCAGTTATACATGTATCGCATTAGCCATTTATGAATGGACGTCTAGTTGAATAAATAGTCTTTAAATAATTTAATAAATAAGGCTAAATTAATGTTCGTTGTTCTTTTTTGCGGTATTAGTAAGTAATTAAAATAAATCTTTTGATTGATGGCAATAAAATTTAGAAGCCACAAACTTTTAAGTAATTCTGTCATGTATAGAACTAAAGTCTTAAAAGATAAACAATAGCATTTAATATTAGACAAGGACTATATAATGAGTCTATATACATACATACATGGTGGCTGCCAACTCGTTTTCGAGTACGGCCACTACTTTGTATCCATGTAGGAGAACCCCTACCGATGCGCTGAACGAGTGTGACTTTTTAGTCCAGCCAGCGACTTGAAAACTCTGGTACAAACACTACACTTGTGACAATTATTGACACATGCCTTGCTCATACAGGAACTGATTTGGCTTGATTTCTACAGCTGGATGCCCTTCCTAACACCAACCTCATTTACAGTGAGTGCTGGATGCTTTTTCGTGGCGCCTACATGTCCACTTTACAGTGTGGGCTGGGTGCTTTTTTGCAGTGGCACCTCCACGACCACTTTGCAGTGGGAGGGTGTGGGGGCATATTGTCTATAAGCTTCAGCTTGTACCCATGGGAGGTATATATATTTATGTATATGTATAAATATATATATATATGTATAAAATATATATATATATATATATATATATATATATGTATATATATATATAGATATATATATATAGGAACGAGTAGGACCCCGACGGCTGAGCTCAAGCCGTTTCGACGGCTAATTCTGGCTAATAGATTCCAGAATTAGCCGTCGAAACGGCTTGAGCTCAGCCGTCGGGGTCCTACTCGTTCCTATTACCCACTCTACTACCCTAAGTATTGAGTACTTTGGTGCGTTATGGTCCACTTGGTTCCTTACCACATTTCCTTCGTTATATATATATATATATATATATTACATATCTGTTACAGAAACATATGTCAATACCTAATAAATTCCTTTATAAAACCACTTTCATTTTATATTCATCTTTTATATATATATATATATATATATATATATATATATATATATATATATATATATATATATATATATATATATATATATATATATATATATATATATATATATATATGTGTATATATATATATATATATTATTATCATTATTATTTGTGGTATATAAATGTTGAGATTTGATGAAATAAATCACTACCAATACTGGAATTGAAATATCAAGACCGTAGAGGTATGTCATATATCAAATAATATATTTTATCTGTCGAGGACATACTGGAAAAAAAAACAACACAGTACCTTCGAAATATATATAATAAAGCATATATTTTGATTATGTGAATATCTTCATTTGTTAATATTTTGAAGAATATATATATATATATATATATATATATATATATATATATATATATATATATATAATATATAAGATCAAAAGATGGTTAATGAGTTCCATGTATTTTATTATGCGCATTTCAACCATCAACGATTCAACTCATTTAACCATCTTTTGATCTTATATATTATGTATACTCCAGTCCTACAAACTGTAGAGTGCTTCTTATCCGATATCTGCATTGCTTTATTGTACTACAATAAAACTCACCTCCTACATATATATATATATATATATATATATATAGAGAGAGAGAGAGAGAGATCAATGCGTTACAAAAGCTACCTTGCATACCGCATCGCGTATGGCTGTATTTACGTGAATTAGATTAAATCAATTAGATCTCAGTATTGTTTCTACTTTAGGCACAAGGCCAGCAATGACCCAGTGCATTACTGGTACTTTATTATATCGACCCCGTAAGTATGAAAGGCAAAGTTAACCTCGGCGGGATTTGAACTCAGATCGTAAAGGGACGTAACTATGCTGGAAAGCATGGCGTCCGACCCTCTACCGATACTGCCAATCCACCGCCCTTAGATCTCAGTATAGTCATTAGACAAGTATAAAGACACTCTAGTAAGAAATTCAGGCAAGCTGTGAAAGATTTCTGACCTACAGAGTACCGTTACAATATATGATGTTGGAAACCCACGCTGTACCTAACACATAGTTTTATAATCTCATCAATCACACCAAAGGCAACCAATGTCTGCTCCGACAAATTTCTATCGATTTAGAACCATACATTGTATTTTAGTCAACAAAGCTATTGACACAGATAAATGATATAGAGGGAAATTTTTCATGAGACGCCAAAATATGTATAAATTATTAAGTTAAATTCGATATATATATTAGCATATTTAACACGATTTAGTTTAGTTTTGAGATTCTCAAATTACATCGTTACAAAATATGAGGTGGTAACTGTTGTAGCTAGAGTTATCAAATATTAACACAAGAAGGCGTCACATAAGTTATAATTTATCCAAAGTCACGACGCATCGCTTAGTATATTGGTAGGGCCGCACGAAAGTCCGATAATCTATACAAACATATTTATGTTCACCCCAAACATTCACACAAACACATATTTTAGAAAAATAAAAAAATTCAAATGTAACGGGACAACCACATTGTGTTAGATCTGTTTTAGAGATAGAAATTTAATATTTTCCCCATTCTTCTCTCTCTCTCTCTCTCTCTCTCTCACTCTCTCTCTCTCTCTCTCTCTCTCTCTCTCTCTCTCTCTCTCTCAATGTTGACAATATGGTCAATAGTCTAACAACAGCTATGTACGTCTTTCTACCACCAGACAAAATAAACAGTATCTATCTATCTAACTGGAATACAAACTAAATCATATTACATTAACTACAAAAAATTTAATATAATCGATATAGGACATAGAAATTACCAAATTGAGACAGAAAAACATCATACCTACTGATGGGAATCGAACAACTTATTTATTCTTAACTGAAAAGTCACACTAAACATTTACATTACAATGCACCCATCATTTCTAAATAGTAACTGAAAGTGTCTGTCACAAATACCGTCATTACATTTATTTTTTTGCGCAAAAGTAGTGCTTAAAAAAAATCTCTAATACATATATATGTGTGTGTGTGTATGAGTGTGTGTATGAGTGTGTGTCTGCGTCTGTGTATGTATTTATATACATATATATATATACATAAATATAGGTATGTATACGTACATACATATATGTATACACACGTACAGTAGTATGCATATATATATATATATATATATATATATATATATATATATATATATATATATATATATATACGACATGCACACATATATATATGTACGTATGGATTCACCGAACATTTATTATAATGCTCGGTGTTTGTAAACAAACATCCCAAATTAAGCCGTACAGTGTCTAGCAACCATCGTTGCTCATTTGTTCCACACTGACAAAGGAACGCTGTACTAGTTTCAAGCTTATTAGCTATCGTCAGCAACGTATACCTTCCTGCCAGATGATTGAACGTCTGAAAGTATATACTTTCCTTATGTTTGTTTACAAACACACCGAACATTATAATAAATGTTCGGTGAATCCATACGTTCATATATATATGTGTGCATGTATGTATATATATATATATATATATATATATATATATATATATATATATATATATATATATATATATATATACATACTACTGTACGTCTGTATACATATATGTATGTACGTATACATACTTATATTTAAGTAACAGCCGTACTAAGAGTGGGAAATGAAATTTCGTTTCGTTTTTTCCGTTTATCGTTTTCGGTACCCCGGCCGATTAACTCACTCGATATGCAAATTAGGCTGCTCAGCCTTTAATATGCATAAGGAAAGTATATACTTTCAGACGTTCAACCATCTGATAGGAAGGTATACGTTGCTGACAATAGCTAATAAGCTTGAAACTAGTACAGCGTTCCTTTGTCAGTGTTGAACAAATGAGCAACGATGGTTGCTAGACACTGTATGGCTTAATTTGGGATGTTTGTTTACAAACACACCGAGCATTATAATAAATGTTCGGTGAAACCATACGTACATATATATATATGTTTTCATGTATGTATATATATATATATATATATATATGTAAATATGATAATAATGGAGCTGCGGCGCTGCAAAAGGGTTACATATGAAAAAGTTTGTCCTCATCAGTGGCCTTCCAACCGTCGTAGGCATTTCGTCGCATTAAAGGCCATATACCTCAGGTTGGTGCGAGCAACGGCTAAAAAAAGTCGTTGGGACACGTAAATAAAGGGGACGCTAGGGTAAACAGACAAAATGGTTTAAGCAGCAGAAAGTGATAAAGAAGAAACAAGTCCCAGATTTCTATGAATATAAATTCGGTGGAATCGTGAACGAGAGAATAAAGGCCATCAAACCAGGTTGAAATGTGAGCAAGGAAGGAATTTCGCACAGGTCTAACGGGAGGAAGAAGGGGTATATGCATACTACTGTACGTCTGTATACATATATGTATGTAGGTATACATACTTATATTTAAGTAACAGCCGTACTAAGAGTGAGAAATGAAATTTCGTTTCATCTTTTCCGTTTATATATACAAATATATGTATGCATATGTATATATATATATATATATATATACTCTTTTACTCTTTTACCTGTTTCAGCCATCCGGCTGAGGCCATGATGGGGCATAATCGATCGACTTTCGTCAAATCGGACTGAGGAAACAATGTTTCCATTGGTCTTTCCAATTGCTAATATCGGTCGCAACTCCAGATAGAAGGAGAAACGTGAAATAAAGTGACTTGCTCAAGGACATAACGCATCGCCTGGTCCAGGAATCGAACTCACAACCTTACGATTGCGAATCCAATTCTGTAACCACTCAGCCACACGCCTTAACTCCGCCACACGCCTTATATATATATATATATATATATATATATATACATATATATACATATATATATATATATATATATATATATATATATATATATATATATATATATATATATATATATATATATATATATATATATATATATATATATATATATATATATATATATATATATATATATATATATATATATATATATATATATATATATATATATATATATATATATATATATATATATATATATATATATATATATATATATATATATATATACATATATATATATATATATATATATATATATAAATATATACATATACATATATATATATATATATATATATATATATATATATATATATATATATATATATATATATATATATATATATATATATATAGTAGAATAATCGAGTATCGAAAAATCGGCGCACGAGTTCACGATAAACAAAATTCGAGATGAGCGGCAGAGGGCTCTATAATTCAAATAAATCAGAGCTATAACTATCGTTAAAATACCGTCACACGTAGAATATGTCTACAATCAACCAAATAACCGAAAAGTTCGATATGGAAGATTCGGGACACTCAGATAAATTATCAATAAATCAATAAATGAAATGAATGTAAAAAGCATACCCAGACCCACTAGTGAGATGGAATATCTAGCTTCTTGGGTTTCTGTAAATCCTTAAACCGTCATCTATCAGCTCACATAAAAATATAAGACTTACAGACAAACGGGGGACTGGAGTTACTTCATCAACGAGCTTTGTCCGAATGGATGAAAAGACAAGACCCAGGCTAAAAATACGCACATGGATTTCAGCAAGGGAGATAACCTTTATATCCGCAAAAATATTCGGAAAAATGTGGCAAAAACACATATCGAATAAGAGTGCTCAATAGACATGTTAAAATAAACAGGGGCTATTCATCATTTAATAGAATCGACAAAAAATGAAGAATAAAATTAACTGGTCAATAGCTAAGTCTAGAGCTAAATATACATATATACATATAAATATACATATATATATACATATATATATATATATATATATATATATATATATATATATATATATATATATATATATATATATATATATATAACGAAGGAAAAGTGGTAAGGAACCAGGTGGACCATAACGCACCAAAGTACTCAATACTTAGGGTAGTAGAGTGGGTAATAGGAACAAATAAGACCCCGACGGCTGAGCTCAAGCCGTTTCGACGGCTAATTCTGTACTGAATGAAAATTTATTCTGGTATTTAAATAGCCGAACTTATCAAGGGGTAATTCCATATATGGTCAAAGAGATAATCACCAGGATTGGTCACATCACAAGTTAGTAGTAAATCTGTGATGGCAAGTTGGTAGGGGAAGGGGTAGCTAAACCGGCCGGTAGGAGAAAAAGGGAGAGGGGGTGGAGTAGACCCATTCATGCGTTGGTAGTGCCAGCTACAGCTGAGTGTGAGGTCAAAGAGGATACTGGGGACGGGGAGGGGGGAGGTCGAAACGGTAAGTAGAACAATGAAAGGTAAAACTATAAAAGGTACTGAGAGAGAAAAAAAAAGCAAAATCTGGTTACTAAGACATAAGTCTCTCACTAAAGCTAGGCTAAAGAAATACATAAATAAATAAATAAGCAAATAAGTGAAAGAATAGATAAATAAATAAAAAAAAATATATATATATATATATATAATGTAGAATAAAAAAATAAATAATAATAATAGAAATAAACTAGGTGGGACGGAAATAAAGGGACCCTTATACGAGGTATAAGTGCGTGTATCGTACGGTGACGGGTCAATAAAGGGGGGGGGGGGGCAGAACACTAAAGAGACTACCACGAAAATAATAAAGGTTTCTACCCCAATCACAGGGCCAGCAACCACCCAGTGCAAGAAAGTAAACTAGTACGAGAATATAATTCAGGGTCCCGCAAAAAAATACTAGTGCTAACTCTAAGGGTACCGCCACGAAACAAAAAGTCTTATACAAGCTACATGAAAGATCGTACGAAGTAAAAATGAATACAGGAACACCCCCCCCCCAAAAAAAAAGGGAAAAAGTAGAAAGAAATACTGGATAAACGAGAAATTAAAGCAAAGATGCCACTCACTAAGAAATATAGAAGGCACGGAAAAAAGGCACAGCGGTCGGAGAAGGGGGCGAGTATCCGAAGTCTAACACCTCTGCTATAAAAAGAGAGGTCAGCCAAATCTATCATAGAATAGGGGAGGGGGTGGGGGTGCTGAAGCTACAAGGGACCGATGGGCTACCTCGGGTGGGCGAGAAAAAGACGTAGGATTGGGGGGGGTGGGGTGTTCCTGTATTAATTTTTACTTCGTACGATCTTTCATGTAGCTTGTATAAGACATTTTGTTTCGTGGCGGTACCCTTAGAGTTAGCACTAGTATTTTTTTGCGGGACCCTAAATTATATTCTCGTACTAGTTTACTTTCTTGCACTGGGTGGTTGCTGGCCCTGTGATTGGGGTAGAAACCTTTATTATTTTCGTGGTAGTCTCTTTAGTATTCTGCCCCCCCCCCCCTTTGTTGACCCGTCACCGTACGATACACGCACTTATACCTCGTATGAGGGTCCCTTTATTTCCGTCCCACCTATTTTATTTCTATTATTATTATTTATTTTTTTATTCTACATTATATATATATATATATATATATTTTTTAAATTTATTTATCTATTCTTTCACTTATTTGCTTATTTATTTATTTATGTATTTCTTTAGCCTAGCTATAGCGAGAGACTTATGTCTTAGTAACCAGATTTTGCTTTTTTTTTTTCTCTCTCAGTACCTTTTATAGTTTTACCTTTCATTGTTCTACTTACCGTTTCGACCTCCTCCCCCTCCCCCTCCCCAGTATCCTCTTTGACCTCACACCCAGCTGTAGCTGGCACTACCAACGCATGAATGGGTCTACTCCACCCCCTCTCCCTTTTTCCCCTACCGGCCGGTTTAGCTACCCCTTCCCCTACCAACTTGCCATCACAGATTTACTACTAACTTGTGATGTGACCAATCCTGGTGATTATCTCTTTGACCATATATGGAATTACCCCTTGATAAGTTCGGCTATTTAAATACCAGAATAAATTTTCATTCAGTACAGAATTAGCCGTCGAAACGGCTTGAGCTCAGCCGTCGGGGTCTTATTTGTTCCTATTACCCACTCTACTACCCTAAGTATTGAGTACTTTGGTGCGTTATGGTCCACCTGGTTCCTTACCACATTTCCTTCGTTATCTAGCTCCTATCCCCGTAGTAGAGCACTTTCCGACCTTACCACACCGTATCCAGACTTTTCCTCTAAGCTCAATTTCTTTCACCCGCACCATGCGAAAACACAATATCGACTTCTCTACCAAGAACATCCCAATCCCACCGAAAAAACTTTACCTTCGGATGCTCACGCAAAAAATCGATCTATTTGCGAAAAGACTTAGATGGAGAACTTTTTTCTACGACAGATGCTGCGACAATCAGGACTTCGGTACCAAGGAGAGATTCGGATTTATTACCTACAAATCTCCCCCCCCCCCCCCGAACCCTTTGCTCTCACCCTTCGAGAATGACCTCTTCCAACTGGTCAAGAACCTTAAATTCAAACCCAGACACAACCGATTCCTACAAAAACTCCGTAGCAACTTAACAGAGTATGATAATACCAATGACATCATGGTGCATTCGGATAAAACTGGGATGGGAACCTATACTTTGTCAACCCCGACAGATACCACACACTGATCAGGAGCAGCCTAAACTCCACCTATAAAAAGGCTAACCACTCATGCATCGAGGACATTAATCGAGATGGACAACAAATTACCTCTAGCCTCGGGGTCGCCGACCGCACCGAACCCCTAGACCCACGGACACCCTACTTCACACTGAAGGACCACAAATCCGATTTCGACCGTAAACCATCTATCAGGCTTATAAACCCAACTAAGTCCGACATAGGGAGAATCAGCAAAAAAATCTTAGACCACGTGATACCAAAAGTCAAGCAACACGCCTGACTTAGCCTATGGATCAACACCTAGGAAGTTATCTCATGGTTCAGCAATTTGGAGGATAAACGAGACACTAAATTTATCCAGTTCGACATAGAGAGCTACTATGCTTCAATCACCTTACCGCTACTTACTGCCGCCTTGGACTTCGCCGAAGCACTTGTACCCATCACCGACCAGGAAAGAAAAATCATCCTCCACGCCAGGAAGACAGTCTTACTCTTTGACAACTCCAAATGGATAAAAAGAGCTCCTGACTCACCCTTCGACGTCAGCATGGGCGCTACGGATTCGGCGGAGGTCACAGATCTTATAGGATTATTCCTTATAGCCAAACTCACCGATATGTTTCCTGCTTTCGGTGGTGGATTGTACCGTGATGATGCGCTCCTTACCCTTAAAGGGTACAACCCCAGTAGTACAGATCGGGTCCGCAAACAATTAATCAGCTTCTTCCGCGACTGGGGATTTAAAATAACCCTACAAACGTCCCTGACCCGAGTTAATTTCCTGGACGTTACCCTCGATCTCAATAATGACCTGTATTACCCATACAGGAAACCCAATAACAACGTGCACTACATCCACCGCCGATCTAACCATCCTAGGAACATCACCAACAACCTGGTCAAAGACATTTCCCTCCGTATATACCGTTTGTCAGCTAATGAGAAGATATTCGATGAACATGCGCCTTACTACAACCAGGCCCTTAAGCGGAGTGGTTTCCGGGAGGAAATATCCTACTGTCCAGCTCCCATTAGCAGAACCAGCAGGCGACACCGCCGCTCACGTAATTTAACATGGTTCAATCCTCCCCATAACGCCGAGGTGACAACTCCCATCGGGAAAATTTTCTTTAGGCTCATTGAAAAACACTTCCCACCACAACACCGCTACCACAACATAATTAACACAAATACCATCAAACTCTCTTACAGCACTACACCTAACTTCGCACAAAACATCGTCTCCTCCAACAACAAAAAACTCAACCCCGATGGAAGAAACAACCTAAATAGCACTGGAGAGCCGACCAGGAGGTGTAACTGTCCTGATAGATCCAGTTGCCCCCTCGACAACAGATGCAGAGACCATAATGTGATCTACCAGTGCAACGTTAGGACGGACACCTCTAACAAAGCTTATATAGGATTAACCGCATGCGACTTCAAGACCCGGTTATACCAACACAGACTTACCTTCCGAAACTCGGCGCGGCGTCACGCCACTACACTTTCGGGCCACATATGGGACCTCATGGACAACAACATCAACTATGATCTCACTTGGAAATTACTGTCCAGAGCCAATTTATGCTCGGAGGAAACATTACAAATGCTGTTTTCGACGGACCAACTCCTCAACAAGAAAGATGAACTGGTTACTGCATGTAAACACCGATTACGTAGGACTTACCTCGCCCTCAAACCCCACAATGACCCGGGGGGTAGACTAGGGCTATAACACCCCACTTGCCTATTTTGTAATGGGTAACCCCTGCTTGCCAATGGAGACGTAAGACTTTCTTTTACATTCTTTTATCGCTTCCTCTATATTTCCCCCTTCCCCCATCCCTCCCTAGTCATTCTACCCCAGTTCCCTTTCTTTGTCGTCGTCTATTTCTCGCCCACCCGAGGTAGCCCATCGGTCCCTTGTAGCTTCAGCACCCCCACCCCCTCCCCTATTCTATGATAGATTTGGCTGACCCCTCTTTTTATAGCAGAGGTGTTAGACTTCGGATACTCGCCCCCTTCTCCGACCGCTGTCCCTTTTTTCCGTGCCTTCTATATTTCTTAGTGGCATCTTTGCTTTAATTTCTCGTTTATCCAGTATTTCTTTCTACTTTTACCCTTTTTTTTTGGGGGGGGGGGGGTGTTCCTGTATTAATTTTTACTTCGTACGATCTTTCATGTAGCTTGTATAAGACTTTTTGTTTCGTGGCGGTACCCTTAGAGTTAGCACTAGTATTTTTTTGCGGGACCCTGAATTATATTCTCGTACTAGTTTACTTTCTTGCACTGGGTGGTTGCTGGCCCTGTAATTGGGGTAGAAACCTTTATTATTTTCGTGGTAGTCTCTTTAGTATTCTGCCCCCCCCCCCCCTTTGTTGACCCGTCACCGTACGATACACGCACTTATACCTCGTATAAGGATCCCTTTATTTCCGTCCCACCTAGTTTATTTCTATTATTATTATTTTTTTTTTTTATTCTACATTATATATATATATATATTATTTTTTTATTGATTTATCTATTCTTTCACTTATTTGCTTATTTATTTATTTATGTATTTCTTTAGCCTAGCTATAGCGAGAGACTTATGTCTTAGTAACCAGATTTTGCTTATTTTTTTTCTCTCTCAGTACCGTTTATAGTTTTACCTTTCATTGTTCTACTTACCGTTTCGACCTCCCCCCCCCCAGTATCCTCTTTGACCTCACACCCAGCTGTAGCTGGCACTACCAACGCATGAATGGGTCTACTCCACCCCCTCTCCCTTTTTCTCCTACCGGCCGGTTTAGCTACCCTTTCCCCTACCAACTTGCCATCACAGATTTACTACTAACTTGTGATGTGACCAATCCTGGTGATTATCTCTTTGACCATATATGGAATTACCCCTTGATAAGTTCGGCTATTTAAATACCAGAATAAATTTTCATTCAGTACAGAATTAGCCGTCGAAACGGCTTGAGCTCAGCCGTCGGGGTCTTATTTGTTACTATTACCCACTCTACTACCCTAAGTATTGAGTACTTTGGTGCGTTATGGTCCACCTGGTTCCTTACCACTTTTCCTTCGTTATATATATATATATATATATATATATATATATAGTATTTACGTATCGAGAAAGAGAAAAAAAGGGGAGATAGGTGATACATATAGTTATTTGCCAAGTAGCGTATGCCAAAGGTGCTCGATACTAGTGCCGGCAGTATTAAATATTGGAAGTGTTAATATTTAGTGGGCTAGAGAGTTAGCAGAGCGTAAGCACGTGGGAAAGTAAAAAATCGGAGAATAGACCGTTAAAACATGTTTATTTAAAATATCACCTACGTACGTTTCGCCCAGTTGGGCTTCTCAAGGGCATAAATAATCACAAGTGTTCCTTATATTGTTCGGAAAGAGTTTTTGGGGTTAAATCCACATCAAGGTTCATTGCTCGCAAAAATATCTTGTGTTGATTTTGCTGCAGGTCAAGGGAGGTAACTCTCGCCGGTGTTAGGGCAGTCTTTCCCGGACAAATTTTTTATTTCTTTTTTTTCCGCATCCGTTTGTCTGAGGCTGGGTCTGGTATGCAAGGATTGTTTCCTGGGTGTTATTTTGCAGCGCCTGTCCGCCGGGGTGATAAGACTTGTTGCAGGGAGATCCAGTGTACTATTTCACTCTTCATCCTTAACCCATCTGAAGAAGGATATTTTTAAGCGATGTGTACAACTTATCGCTGTTTCAGCTCTGGTGTTTCAGCTCGTGGGGTGCAGTTATGATGTGGTAGAGCTCCATGAGGCAAATATCGCATTTCCTCTTGAAGTTGTACGGTGCAGCCCTGCCGACAATCTCCCAGTGCGTGGAGAAGCTGATGCTTAAGTCCTTTAGTGATGTGATGTAGTCCGCGAGCGAAGTGGAGTGCCTTACTTTTCTATTTGTGAAAGAGTGGAGATGTGTTCGAAACCTAATTTTGAACGGGCCGGAGGTGGCCCCTATATAATATTTAACGCTATTGTGGCTAGTAATAGTGCATCTATATATAACCCTATCAGTCAAGCAGTATCCTCTAAGGGGGCAGCGTCCTCTGTCGCGGCAGTTGCAATTTCTGTCGCGGTTCCGTCTATTTCTCACGGTAAGGCTATCATTGTTGCTGCCTACGTTGTTACCTACGCTACCGCAGCTGTTGTTAGCACCATTACAACCCACAGCACGCGGGGTGGTGCGATTGTTATTCCGCACGTCATGTTCTGCATGTTCACCAGTCATTTCGCGGTTATTCTGGTTGCGTCTGCGGATGCCGTTGCCAACACTATTGGATGCTGCCAGGGAGTTGTTAAGGCCGATATAGTTATTGTCAGGTGTCGGTGCGTCTGTGTCGAGGTGCTGTGTCTTGGTGATCTTACTGTGGTTCGTTGTTCCTATGATGTCTGCTAGGTTAGGAGTAGTAGAGAAGGATATTTTTATATTGTTCCTATTATGTATATATATATAGATACACACACATATATATATATATATATATATATATATATATATATATATATATATATATATATATATATATATATACATATATATATATATATATATATATATATATATATATATATATAAATATAATTTAGCGAGAATCGCATTTCGGCGGGTAGAAATTAGTGAAACGCAGCTTCTATATTGGGCTGACAAGCGCTCGATGGAACTGAAGAAGATACCAGAGCTATAAACATAAGTTAAAAAGGTCATACACGCTGAGACGATGGTTAAGAAGCCATTAACCACCATAGCCAAAAAAGCGAACAAGCTAAAACGGGTCAAACAAAATGAGATATGATTGAAATATGATTGAATATATATATATATATATGTATATAAATACATATGATGTATTTAAGTATGATGCACACACACACACACACACACACATATATATATATATATATATATATATATATATATATATATATATATATATATATATATATATATATATATATATGTGTGTGTATGTGTGTGTGTGGATCATACTTAAATACATCATACCAATGTAAATATTTTAAATATAATTTCTGATATGTTTTTTGTTATTGTTGTTTTTTTTTGTACATACACAACACAAATAAACAATGGTCAAATATATTTATTTTCCTGGTGTCTTCTAATTGTAGGTCGTATCGAACCTGTAAAATACGAAGATAGCCCACAGGTAAATTCGTTGTCGCTTGATCATTTTTAGTGACCTACAAGAAAAGAAGACAAAATAATCTATGTAATTAGACCAGTAACTGGACAAAAATACACAGAAAGTTGATGTTAAGATGTTAACGTAGGAAACAATATAGAAAAGAAAGCGAATGATAGATATCTGTTTGAAGTTCATTTTAGAAATGTATTTGGAGAATCAGCAACAAAGATTATTTGAAATAGAAATTTAATTATAGAAGCAAATACATAGACAGAGGTACGTTCGTTCAGCTTTAGAGTGACACCTAGACAAAAATTGGTATGTAAGGATATTTCCACAAGGTACGTCTTTAAAAAACACCTTCATACAAGATCAATAATTACATCATGAAAATGAAAATTACATTAAACGCGGACAGAGAGAGAGACATAGCCAGATAGAAAGATTGAGAAAAAAGAGTAATAAACACATATGCTAACACACATACTCACACACATATGTATATATGTATACAGTATATATATATATATATATATATATATACATGCGTGTGTGTGTGTGTATGTATATATATATATATATATATATATATATATATATATATATATATATATATATATATATATATATATATATATATAAGTATATGTACATATATATTTATATGTATATATATATATATATATATATATGAATTAATAAAGTAATGAATAAACAAAGAAACAGTTCCTTATATTAAAGAAATTCATCATTTTACGATCGTTTCTAGGATATATATGTGTTAGTGTTGGTATGCATATTCTATAGATCTATGTAAAATATTTATACAAACTATCAGAGGGAATATACATACCTACACATATATATGCTGTCTTCAGGAATAATGATATTTGTTTACTGAAAAAAACAAAGATTTAATACAATAGGTCTGTTTGGGAACAGATTTTGAATTGACTAATAGAAAGATAGTGAAGGTCAAGATAGTAATATAGTAGTAAAAGAACCTTAATTTATGGGTAGAGGGAGGTAGATTTCAGTTTTGGATGGAAAAGAATATTATAAATGAAAGATTATTTTAGGGATGAAAATAGGTCGTATGCTAACCTCAGAAATAATTATAATTATTTCTGAGGTCAGCATACGACCTATTTTCATCCCTAAAATAATCTTTCATTCATAATATTCTTTTCCATCCAAAACTGAAATCTACCTTCCTCTACCCATAAATTAAGGTTCTTTTACTACTATATTACTATCTTGACCTTCACTATCTTTCTATTGGTCAATTCAAAACCTGGTCACAAACAGACCTATTGTATTAAATCTTTGTTTTTTTCAATAAACAAATATCATTATTCCTGAAGAGTGCATATATATGTGTAGGTATGTATATTCCCTCTGATAGTTTGTATAAATATTTTACATAGATCTATAGAATATGCATACCAACACTAACACATATATATCCTAGAAACGATCGTAAAATGATGAATTTGTTTAATATAAGGAACTGTTTCTTTGTTTATTCATTACTTTATTAATTTATCTTGACTCTGTTTTCCGTTAATTTTCACCGAAATCAGTTTTTGAATGCATCTTCTCTTTTCATGATATCCGGATTACATTGAGTTCTTCATACGGATTGGACACTACCGTAAATTTTTGGTAGATTTATCTACATATATATATATATATATACATATATATATATATATATATATATATATATATATATATATATATATATATATATATATATATATATATATATATTCCGTTATAACGAAATCCCGGGGTATAAAAAAGTTCGTTGTAACGAAAAATTGTTTATAAAGAAATCGACCGAAAGAAATCGACCGTTTGTTTGTTATTACCTTGCAATTGAAAAATATTTCGTGATACTGAAAATAATTCGTTATAATGGTATTCGTTATAACGGAATTTTACCTATATATATATATATATATATATATATATATATATATATATATATATATACATACGTACATATATATATATGTGTGCATGTATGTATATATATATACACATACTACTGTCCGTCTGTATACATATATGTATGTACGTGTACATACTTATATTTAAGTAACAGCCGTACTTTGAGTGGGAAATGAAATATCGTTTCATTTTTTCCGTTTACCGTTTTCGGTGCACCCGGCCGATTAACCCACTGGATATGCAAATTGGGCTACTCAGCCGTTAATATGCATAAGGTAAGTATACACGTTCAACAATCTGTCAGGAAGGTATACAGTGCTGACGATAGCTAATAACCTTGAAACTAGTACAGCGTTCCTTTGTCAGTGTTGAACAAACGAGCAACGATGGTTGCTAGACACTACGGCTTAATACGGGTTGTTTGTTTACAAACACACCGAGCATTATAATAAATGTTCGGTGAATCCATACGTACATATATATATGTGTGCATGTATGTATATATATATACATACTACTGTACGTCTGTATTCATATATGTATGTACGTCTACATACTTTTATTTAAGCAACAGCCGTACTAAGAGTTGGAAATAAAATTTTGTTTCATTTTTTACGGTATCGTTTTCGGTGCACCCGGCTGATTAACCCACTCGATATGCAAATTGGGCTATTCAGCCGTTAATATGCATAATGTACGTATATACGTTCAACAATCTGGCAGGAAGGTATACGTTGCTGACGATAGCTAATAAGCTTGAAATTTGTACAGTGTTCCTTTGTCAGTGTTGAACAAACGAGCAACGATGGTTGCTAGGCACTGCGGCTTAATACGGGAGGTTTGTTTACAAACGCACCGAGCATTATAATGAATTTTCGGTGAATCCATACGTACATATATATATGTGTGCATGTATGTATATATATATATATATATATATATATATATATATATATGTGAATATAGACATAGAATATTCGAAAATATTCTGTATGTTTATAATAAACATTTTGAAGACCTAATCGCTATAGAATAGAATACGTCACGTATTACAATTAGATTCTCGATAAAAGCAAGGGAAGTAATCTACGCGTTTCATTCTTGTTAGAAATCATCAGGACTACATATCCAGTGCTTTTATCGAGAATGACACAGCTAGAGACTTATAGAATACTTAGCTGTGTACAGGAACTGGTTTGAAAGAGCGGTTGCCGGTCCGGCAGAAATTAGAAATTGGAATAAATGCTCTGAAATAGCGATATATATGTGAATATAGACATAGAATATTCGAAAATATTCTGTATGTTTATAATAAACATTTTGAAGACCTAATCGCTATAGAATAGAATACGTCACGTATTACAATTAGATTCTCGATAAAAGCAAGGGAAGTAATCTACGCGTTTCATTCTTGTTAGAAATCATCAGGACTACATATCCAGTGCTTTTATCGAGAATGACACAGCTAGAGACTTATAGAATACTTAGCTGTGTACAGGAACTGGTTTGAAAGAGCGGTTGCCGGTCCGGCAGAAATTAGAAATTGGAATAAATGCTCTGAAATAGCGATATATATGTGAATATAGACATAGAATATTCGAAAATATTCTGTATGTTTATAATAAACATTTTGAAGACCTAATCGCTATAGAATAGAATACGTCACGTATTACAATTAGATTCTCGATAAAAGCAAGGGAAGTAATCTACGCGTTTCATTCTTGTTAGAAATCATCAGGACTACATATCCAGTGCTTTTATCGAGAATGACACAGCTAGAGACTTATAGAATACTTAGCTGTGTACAGGAACTGGTTTGAAAGAGCGGTTGCCGGTCCGGCAGAAATTAGAAATTGGAATAAATGCTCTGAAATAGCGATATATATGTGAATATAGACATAGAATATTCGAAAATATTCTGTATGTTTATAATAAACATTTTGAAGACCTAATCGCTATAGAATAGAATACGTCACGTATTACAATTAGATTCTCGATAAAAGCAAGGGAAGTAATCTACGCGTTTCATTCTTGTTAGAAATCATCAGGACTACATATCCAGTGCTTTTATCGAGAATGACACAGCTAGAGACTTATAGAATACTTAGCTGTGTACAGGAACTGGTTTGAAAGAGCGGTTGCCGGTCCGGCAGAAATTAGAAATTGGAATAAATGCTCTGAAATAGCGATATATATGTGAATATGTTTATTATAAACATACAGAATATTTTCGAATATTCTATGTCTATATTCACATATATATCGCTATTTCAGAGCATTTATTCCAATTTCTAATTTCTGCCGGACCGGCAACCGCTCTTTCAAACCAGTTCCTGTACACAGCTAAGTATTCTATAAGTCTCTAGCTGTGTCATTCTCGATAAAAGCACTGGATATGTAGTCCTGATGATTTCTAACAAGAATGAAACGCGTAGATTACTTCCCTTGCTTTTATCGAGAATCTAATTGTAATACGTGACGTATTCTATTCTATAGCGATTAGGTCTTCAAAATGTTTATTATAAACATACAGAATATTTTCGAATATTCTATGTCTATATTCACATATATATCGCTATTTCAGAGCATTTATTCCAATTTCTAATATATATATATATATATATATATATATATATATATATATATACTACTGTACGTCTGTATACATATATGTATGTACGTGTACATACTTATATTTAAGTAACAGTCGTACTAAGAGTGGGAAAGCAAATTTCGTTTCGTTTTTTGCTTTTATCGTTTTCGGTGCACCCGGCCGATTAACCCACTCGATATGCAAATTGGGCTAATCAGCTGTTAATATGCATAAGGTAAGTATACACGTTCAACAAACTGGCAGGAAGGTATAAGTTGCTGACGATAGCTAATAAGCTTGAAACTAGTACAGCGTTCCTTTGTCAGTGTTGAACAAACGGGCAACGATGGTTGCTAGACACTGCGGCTTAATACGGGATGTTTGTTTACAAACACACCGAGCATTATAATAAATGTTAGGTGAATCCATACGTACATATATATATCTGTGCATTATGTGTATATATATACATACTACTGTACGTCTGTATACATATATGTATGTACGTGTACATACTTATATTTAGGTAACAGCCGTACTAAGAGTGGGAAATGGAAATTCGTTTCATTCTTTCCGGTATCGTTTTCGGTGCACCCGGCCTATTAACCGACTCGATATGCAAATTGGGCTACTCAGCCGTTAATATGCATAAGGTAAGTATATATGTTCAACAATCTTGCAGGAAGGTATACGTTGCTGGCGATAGCTAATAAGCTTGAAACTAGTACAGCGTTCCTTTGTCAGTTTTGAACAAACGGGCAACGATGGTTGCTAGACAGAACGGCTTAATACGGGATGTTTGTTTACAAACACACCGAGCATTATAATAAATGTTCGATGAATCCATACGTACAAATATATATGTGTGCATGTATGTATATATATATACACACTACTGTACGTCTTTATACATATATGTATGTACGTGTACATACTTATGTTTAAGTAACAGCCGTACTAAGAGTGCGAAATGAAATTTCGTTTCATTTTTTCCGTTTATCGTTTTCGGTGCACCCGGGCAATTAACCCAATCGATATGCAAATTGGGCAACTCAGCCGTTAATATGCATGAGGTAAGTATATACGTTCAACAATCTGCCAGGAAGGTATACGTTGCTGGCGATAGCTAAAAAGCTTGAAACTGGTACAAGGTTCCTTTGTCAGTGTTGAACAAACGCGCAACGATGGTTGCTAGATACTACGGCATAATACGGGATGTTTGTTTACAAACACACTGAGCATTATAATAAATGTTCGGTGAATCCATAAGTACATATATATATGTGTGCATGTATGTATATATATATACATACTACTGTACGTCTGTATACATATATGTATATACGTGTACATACCTATATTTAAGTAACAGCCGTACTAAGGGTAGGAAATGAAAATTCGTTTCATTTTTTCCGGTATCGTTTTCGGTGCACCCGGCCGATTAACCCACTCGATATGCAAATTGGGCTACTCAGCCGTTAATATGCATAAGGTAAGTATATACGTTCAACAATCTGCCAGGAATGTATACGTTGCTGGCGATAGCTAAAAAGCTTGAAACTAGTACAGCGTTCCTTTGTCAGTGTAGAACAAACGAACAACGATGGTTGCGAGACACTACGGGATGTTTGTTTAGAAACACACCGAGCATTATAATAAATGTTCGGTTAATCCATACGTACACATATATATATATGTGCATCTATGTATATATATATATATATATATATATATATATATATATATAAATATATACTACTGTACGTCTGTATACATATATGTATGTACGTGTACATACTTATATTTAAGTAACAGCTGTACTAAGAGTGGGAAATGAAATTTCGTTTCATTTTTTCCGTTTATCGTTTTCGGTGCACCCGGCCGATTAACCCACTCGATATGCAAATTGGACTACTTAGCCGTTAATATGCATAAGGTAAGTATATACGTTCAACAATCTTGCAGGAAGGTATACATTGCTGCCGATAGCAAATAAGCGTGAAATTAGTACAGCGTTCCTTTGTCAGTGTTGAACAAACGAGTAACGATGGTTGCTAGTCACTACGGCTTAATACGGGATGTTTCTTTACAGACACACCGAGCATTATAATAAATGTTCGGTGAATCCATACGTACATATATATATGTGTGCATGTATGTATATATATATACATACTACTGTACGTCTGTATACATATATGTATGTACGTGTACATACTTATATTTAAGTAACAGCCGTACTAAGAGTGGGAAATGAAATTTCGTTTAATTTTTTCCGTTTATTGTTTTCGGTGCACCCGGATTAATACGGGATGTTTGTTTACAAACACACCGAGCGTTATAATAAATGTTCGGTGAATCCATACGTACATATATATATGTGTGCATGTATGTATATATATATATACATACTAGTGTACGTCTGTATATATATATGTATGTACGTCTACATACTTATATTTAAGTATCAGCCGTAGGAAGAGTGAGAAATGAAATTTCGTTTCATTTTTTCCGTTTATCGTTTTCGGTGCAACCGGCCGATTAACCCACTCGATATGCAAATTGGGCTACTCAGCCGTTAATATGCATAAGGTAAGTATATACGTTCAACAATCTGGCAGGAATGTATACGTTGCTGACGATAGCTCGTAAGCTTGAAACTAGTACTGCGTTCCTTTGTCAGTGTTGAACAAACGAGCAACGATGGTTGCTAGACACTACGGGATAATACGGGATGTTTGTTTACAAACAGACCGAGCATTATAATAAATGTTCGGGTAATCCATACGTACATATATATATGTGTGCATGTATGCATATATATATATATACATACTACTGTAAGTCTGTATACATATATGTATGCACGTGTACATACTTATATTTAAGTAACAGCCGTACTAAGAGTGGGAAAATACATTTCGTTTCATCTTTTCCGGTATCGTTTTCGGTGCACCCGGCCGATTAACCCACTCGATATGCAAACTGGGCTGCTCAGCCGTTAATATGCATAAGGTAAGTATATACGTTAAACAATCTGGCAGCAAGGTATAAGTTGCTGGCGATAGCTTAAAAGCTTGAAACTAGTACAGCGTTCCTTTGTCAGTGTTGAACAAACGAGCAATGATGGTTGCTAGACGCTACGACATAATACGGGATGTTTGTTTACAAACACACCGAGCATTATAATAAATGTTCGGTGAATCCATACGTACATATATATATGTGTGCATCTATGTATATATATATATATATATATATATACATACTACTGCACGTCTCTATACATATATGTATGTACGTGTACATACTTATATTTAATAACAGCCGTACTAAGAGTGCGAAATGAAATTTCGTTTCATTTTTTCCGTTTATCGTTTTTGGTGCACCCGACCGATTAACCCACTCGATATGCAAATTGGGCTGCTCAGCCGTTAATATGCATAAGGTAAGTATATACGTTCAACAATCTGGCAGGAAGGTATACGTTGCTGACGATAGCTAGTAAGCTTGAAACTAGTACAGCGTTCCTTTGTCAGTTATGAACAAACGAGCAACGATGGTTGCTAGACACAACGGCTTAATACGGGATGTTTGTTTACATACACACCGAGCATTATAATAAATGTTCGGTGAATCCATACGTACATATCTATATGTGTGCATGTAAGTATATATATATACACACTACTGTACGTCTGTATACATATATGTATGTACGTGTGCATACTTATATTTAAGTAACAGCCGTACTAAGAGTGGGAAATGAAATTTTGTTTCATTTTTTCCGTTTATCGTTTTCGGTGCACCCGGCCGATTAACCCATTCGATATGCAAATTGGGCTACTCAGTCGTTAATATGCATAAGGTAAGTAAATACGTTCAACAATCTGGCAGGAAGATATACGTTGCTGACGATAGCTAGTAAGCTTGAAACTAGTACAGCGTTTCTTTGTCAGTGTTGAACAAACGAGCAACGATGGTTGCTAGACACTACGGGGTAATACGTGATGATTGTTTACAAACAGCCAGAGCATTATAATAAATGTTCGGGGAATCCAAACGTACATATATATATGTGTGCATGTATGCATATATATATACATACTACTGTTAGTCTGTATACATCTATGTATGTACGTGAACCTACTTATATTTAAGTAACAGCCGTACTAAGAGTGGGAAATGAAATTTCGTTTCATCTTTTCCGGTATCGTTTTCGGTGTACCCGTCCGATTAACCCACTCGATATGCAAATTGGGCTACTCAGCCGTTAATATGCATAAGGTAAGTATATAAGTTCAACAATCTGGCAGGAAGGTATACGATGCTGACGATAGCTAATAAGCTTGAAACTAGTACAGCGTTCCTTTGTCAGTGTTGAACAAACGAGCAATGATGGTTGCTGGACACTACGGCTTAATACGGGATGTTTGTTTACAAACACACCGAGCATTATAATAAATGTTCGGTGAATCCATACGTACATATATATATGTCTGCATGTATGTATATATATATACATACTACTGTACGTCTGCATACATATATGAATGTACGTGTAGATACATATATTTAAGTAACAGCCGTACGATGAGTTGGAAATGAAATTTCGCTTCATTTTTGCCGTTTATCGTTTTCGGTGCACCCGGCCGATTAACCCACTCTATATGCAAATTGGGCTACTCACCGTTAATATGCATAAGGTAAGTATACACGTTCAACAATCTGGCAGGAAGGTATACGTTGCTGACGATAGCTAATAAGCTTGAAACTAGTACAGCGTTCCTTTGTCAGTGTTGATCAAACGAGCAACGATGGTTGCTAGACACTACGGGATAATACGGGATGTTTGTTTACAAACAGACCGAGCATTATAATAAATGTTCGGTGAATCCATACGTACATATATATATGTGTGCATGTATGCATATATATATATACATACTACTGTACGTCTGTATACATATATGTATGTACGTGTACATACTTATATTTAAGTAACAGCCGTACTAAGAGTGGGAAAATACATTTCGTTTCATCTTTTCCGGTATCGTTTTCGGTGCACCCGGCCGATTAACCCACTCGATATGCAAATTGGGCTGCTCAGCCGTTAATATGCATAAGGTAAGTATATACGTTAAACAATCTGGCAGCAAGGTATAGGTTGCTGGCGATAGCTTAAAAGCTTGAAACTAGTACAGCGTTCCTTTGTCAGTGTTGAACAAACGAGCAACGATGGTTGCTAGACGCTACGACATAATACGGGATGTTTGTTTACAAACACACCGAGCTTTATAATAAATGTTCGGTGAATCCATACGTACATATATATATGTGTGCATCTATGTATATATATATATATATATATATATATATACATACTACTGCACGTCTCTATACATATATGTATGTACGTGTACATACTTATAATTAAGTAACAGCTGTACTAAGAGTGGGAAATGAAATTTCGTTTCATTTTTTCCGTTTATCGTTTTCAGTGCACCCGGCCGATTAACCCACTGGACATCCAAATTTGGCTACTCAACCGTTAATATGCATAAGGTAAGTATACATGTTCAAAAATCTGGCAGGAAGGTATACGTTGCTGACGATAACTAATAAGCTTCAACCTAGTACAGCGTTCTTTTGTCAGTGTTGAACAAACGAGCAACGATTGTTGTTAGTCACTACGGCTTAATACGGGATGTTTGTTTAGAAACACACTGAACATTATAATAAATGTTCTGTGAATCCATGCGTACATATATATTTATGTGTGTATGTATGTATATATATATACATACTACTGTACGTTTGTATACATATATGTATGTACGTGTACATACTTATATTTAAGTAACAGCCTTACTAAGAGTGGGAAATGAAATTTCGTTTCATTTTTTTCGGTATCGTTTTCGGTGCACCCGGCCGATTAACCCACTCGATATGCAAATTGGGCTACTCAGCCGTTAATAAGCATTAGGTAAGTATATACGTTCAACAAACTGGCAGGAAGGTATACGTTGCTGACGATAGCTAATAAGCTTGAAAGTTGTACAGCGTTCCTTTGTCAGTGTTGAACAAAACGAGCAACGATTGTTGCTAGACACTACGGCTCAATACGAGATGTTTGTTTACAAACACTCCGGGCATTATAATAAATGTTCGGTGAATCCATACGTACATATATATATGTGTGCATGTATGTATATATATATATATATATATATATATATATGTATATATATATATATATATATATATATACTACTGTACGTCTGTATACATATATGTATGTACGTGTACATACTTACATTTAAGTAACAGCCGTACTAAGAGTGGTAAATGAAATTTCGTTTCATTTTTCCGTTTATCGTTTTCGGTGTACCCGGCCGATTAATCCATTGGATATGCAAATTGGGCTACTCAGACGTTAATATGCATAAGATAAGTATACACGTTTAACAATCTGGCAGGAATGTATACGTTGCTGACGATAGCTAATAAGCTTGAAACTAGTACAGCGTTCCTTTGTCAGTGTTGAACAAACGAGCAACGATGGTTGCTAGACGCTACGGCTTAATACGGGATGTTTGTTTACAAACACACCGAGCATTATAATAAATGTTCGGTGAATCCATACGTACATATATATGTGTACATGTATTTATATATATATATATATATTACTGTACGTGTGTATACATATATGTATGTAGGTGTACATACTTATATTTAAGTAACAGCCGTACTAAGAGTGGGAAATGAAATTTCGTTTCATTTTTTGCGTTTATCGTTTTCGGTGCACCCGGCCGATTAACCCACTCGATATGCAAATTGGGCTACTCAGCCGTTAATATGCATAAGATAAATATATACGTTCAACAATCTGGCAGGAAGGTATACGTTGCTGAAGATAGCTAATAAGCTTGAAACCAGTACAGCGTTCCTTTGTCAGTGTTGAACAAACGAGCAACGATGGTTGCTAGACACTCCGGCATAATACGGGATTTTTGTTTACAAACACACCGAGCATTATAATAAATGTTCGATGAATCCATACGTACATATATATATGTTTGCATGTATGTATATATATATATATACTACTGTACGTTTGTATACATATATGTATGTACGTGTACATACTTATATTTAAGTAACAGCCGTACTAAGAGTGGCAAATGAAATTTCGATTCATTTTTTCCGTTTATATATACATATATATATATATATATATATATATGAATATATTTCTGACCAGGAATGCCTTTTGTGAAAATCAGTCATATGGAACTATTGTCATCTTGCCTGACGGTTTGAACTTTACAAAACCACCTGCCTCTTTGAGGTCAAATACCAACCCTACTACCATCTACAAACTGACCAATGAGAATCAAGACTATTCCTGCTGACAACATTAATTTATTCCTAAAAATCTCATGTGTCGCAAGGCTCTTAATCCATCAACACTATAAACACAGAGTTGGCATATTTAAGAACTGACTAACCGCCTGATGAGGTCATAGCCATTCAATGGCTATCATTGAAATATATATAGCAGTAAATAAAAGATTATGAGTTCATGCAATTGACTTATGTTTCGTCACTATATATATATATATATATATATATATATGTATATATATATATATATATATATATATATATATATATATATATATATATATATATATATATATATATATATATATATATATTTATATATATATATATATATATATATATATATATATATATATAAATTGATGAGCAGAACAAACAAACATTAAACAATCCTTTAAATAAATTAAAAAATAATTTAAATATCTACCGGTTCATAATGCTATTACCGGTGGTTTCCATCCACAAAAGATTGGGAATTCAGAGAATTTCCAACGGAAAGTAGATTTCATCAGATAGCTATTTCATTTCTATAGGACATATGTCCCATGGTCCGTAAATATAATGCTAACTACCAGCTCGTATGAGTTATGGCCGTTAAAGTGATCCATACGTGACCTGGCCACTAGAGCAAGCGGGAATATTACAGACTTGTTGATGGCTTGGCTGTTAAAAAAATAGCAGTAAGCAACAAAGAATTTTTTCTCTACATAGATTGGAGATATATACAAATGAGGTAAATATCTCATTGAGTACTAAGTACACATTGAGATATATAGGGTGTCTATAACATAATTGTTGTTCTATGGTACTAATTAGAGATACCAGAACTATAAAAATTGATGAGCAGAACAAACAAACATTAAACAATCCTTTAAATAAATTAAAAAATAATTTAAATATCTACCTGTTCATAATTCTATTACCGGCGGTTTCCATCCACAAAAAATTGGAAATTCAGAGAATTTCCAACAACAATTATATTATAGACACCCTATATATCTCAATGTGTACTTAGTACTCAATGAGATATTTACCTCATATATATATATATATATATATGTGTGTGTGTGTGTGTGTGTGTGTGTGTGTGTGTGTGTGTGTGTGTGTGTGTGTGTGTACATACTCTTAGTATTTTGATACTTTAGTTACCGATCTTCGGCCATGCGGGCAGTCTGCCTTGAATGATTTTAGTCAATCATAACTAAGATGAGGAATATAAAGATGCAACAAATAAAAAACTATATTTTCTAGTGTTATGTATATATAAGCACAGGCACGTACACATGTACACTCGCACATGCACTTGCACAAATACACACTCATATTCGAACAAGAACAACATTAACAACAAAGACTGTCACAATGGCAGTCCGAAAAGGTATATATATATATAGAGAGAGAGACAGAGATAGATAGATAGATAGGTAGATAGATAGATAACTTTCTTTTTATTTGCCACCAGGGCATCAAAAGTGGGACTTTGGGGGGAGTTTACATAACAAGGCGTCCTCAATACGGAGGAGGCAATAACAAAGTATAAAAATAAAATACAATATAAAAAATAAATTTTATAACAAAATCCTCCATCGGGAGGAGGCGCCTTGGGGGGTCGCACACACACCCGAAAAAAAGTGTGCAACCCTCCTCCTCAGGAGCACAGAGAGGGGGTGCTCGCTTGATCTTTCCTCTACCTCACCTATAGTCTGATGTAGAGTGAAGGCCCATTCACACGGGCCATTCTCGCCACTTTCACCCATCTTTCATAAAAACGGCTGGGGTGCAGCACCTCTCACTTCATCCTGATCCTTCTTCCGAAATGATATCAGAAGAAACGGACCAGTTGTTGGCCAGAGAGAAATGTTTCAGACCTCAGTCCTTTCAGACGCGACCACCATACAACCTCTTTCGTCATGGCTATTACGTACAGAAACACCGCCTCTCCTTCGTTTAAGTAGGTAGATAGATAGATAGATAGATAGATAGATAGAGAGAGAGAGAGAGAGAGAGAGAGATAGAGAGAGAGAGATAGAGAGAGATAGAGAGGGTGGAGAGAGAGAGATAGATATATTTCTTTATTTGCCACAAGTGCGCACAAGAAAAGGGGACAATACAAAGACACATGCCGGTGATTTTACATACGGGCGTGTAAAAAAACAAAAAAACAAAAAAAAACAATTATAACAATCGAAATACCCAATAGGGGGGGGGGGGGGGCGCCACAAATGGGTTGTTTAATACCCCGTCGATAGAACAGCCCTCAACTTCAGGAGCGTGTTGTGCAAGTGCTATAACCCTACAGGCTTATAAACAGAGAAAGCCCAATCACTCGGGCCATTTTCGCTTCATTCACCCACCTTTCAGTAAATTTACTGGGGTGGGAAGAGATAGATAGATAGACAGATAGATAGAAATATATAGAGAGAGCAGGGGAGAAATAGATAGATAGATAGAGAGAAAGAGAGCTAGGGAGAGAAAGATAGATAGATATGTTTCTTTATTAGCCACAGAGGCACAAAAGAAGGAGACACATACAAAGGGGGAAGTTTACATACAATAAAAACGTGTAAAATGTTATCACAAATGCAATTTAAAAAGTTAGTCGATTTTCCCCAATAGGGGGAGACAGTTTATATGGGTAACACATACCCCCCAAAAAATGTGCAACCCTCATCTGCAGGAGTACGAAGAGTTTGTACTCCTTTCCTCTCCTCCTCCTTTTCCTCAACCTACAGGCTGATATAGAGAGAAGGCCCATTCACTCGGGCCATTCTCCCCACTTTCATTCACCTTTCATAAAACTTGCTAGGGTACCGCACCTCTCTCTCCATCCTGATTCTTCGTCCAAAGTGGTATTTGAAAAAAGAATCAGTTGTTGGCCGGAGAGAAAGGTGTCTGACCTCAGCCCTTTCAACCTTGTCCACCATACAACCTCTTTCGCCATAGCTATCACACAAAGGAAAACCGCCTCTCCTTCGTTTTTGAAGGAGGGTGGCGGTTTGATCATGACAATGGACTCGGTGGTCAACCGGATTGGTCCCACCCGCGACAATAGTCGTTCTACATAGCCCCACAGGTCAGTGACGCCCGGGCAGTGTATGAATGCGTGCGCGACGGTTTCTTCGTCTCGCACGCACCTCGGACAGATCTTTTTTGCAGGGTCCCTGCCCGGGCGCCCATGTCTGTAGAGCTTGTCTCGAACTGGTAGAGCTCCTCGGTAGCACTGCCAGGCCAGGGACTTTTGGAAGTTGTCCATCGGTCCCGGGCGGAAGATCCTACCGAACAGACTGGCCAGTTCATCTTCCTCTACGCCTAGAGTTTCACCGAGCGCGTCGTCGCACTTGCTGCGGATCAACCCTATATAGAATGACGAAGTGGAGTCTCCACTGATCGCCGGGTCCGCCTGCCAGAGGGCTGTGAGCGCCCGAGCACATTCGATGTGCCAGTTGCCCATTTTCCTCGGTCTTTTCTTGACCCAGTACTGCAGTTCGGTCAGCGAGACGAGTCGTGGGAAGGCTCGCCTCACGAACGGGCCCCACACCCGTTGTCCGGTGAGGAATACGTAGAGATGCCGCAGCCAGAGCGCGTGTTTGCGCATCGTCAACCACGGCATCCCCAGCCCTCCGTTAGAAGGGTGTTGGCAGCAGATGGATCTTCTCACCAAAGGAGCCCGCCTCTTCCAAAGGAATTGGAAGAGCGCGCGCTCCATTTTGGCGAGCGTTTTGGCTAGACAAGGCACGACGGTCAAGCGGTAGTAGATGGCGGACGCTATAAAAGTGTTCGCCACCTCCGCTCGACCTTTCAAGGATAGTTGCACTCGGCCCACTTCTAGGTGAGTGCAAACACCTTGGCCGTCACTTCGTTCCAGTTCTTCTCCACCTGGAGGTCCGGACCAAACCAGACACCGAGTAGCTTTACCGGTCCTTCCGTCCAGCGTCCGACGACGCCATCCGAAGGCATCGGTTTGCCTCTCCACGATCCGAGTTCCAAACCGATGGACTTGTCTCGGTTCAGCTTCGCTCCTGTGAAACTTTCGTATTCCTTCAGTAAGGTGCCGACTTCCTCGATTTGCGAGGAGCTCGACACCATTACCGTTACGTCGTCGGCGTAGGCCGACGCCGCTTTCCGCAGTCCCGGTTCCAGTGGGATGCCCTGCAATAGCTCCAACTTCCGCAGTAGTGGCTCGAGAGTCAGTACGTACAGAAGGGAGGAGAGAGGGCATACCTCTCAAATGGATCGCGTAATATGGAACGGCTCCGAGAGGTAGCCGTTCACCTTGACCCTTGAGCAGATATTGCTGCTGTGCACTGCAGCAATCCAGCCCCTGAACACGGGTCCGAAGCCTGCCGCCTCGAGCACCGCATCCAGGTAACGATGGTCAACCCTATCGAAGGCCTTAGACTTATCCAAGTTCATCAGGGCCCCACCGAAGCCGGGTTTACACACTACCCTCTCTATGATGTATCGCATGAGGTGGAGGTTGTCGTGTATGGACCTGGTCGGGATTGCGCATGTCTGCGCTTCTCCCACCAGGTTCTCGACGACAAGCGCCTGCCTCTTTGCCAACACCTTGGCCAAAATCTGTAACTCTGTGTTTAGCAGAGTTATGGGCCGGAAGTTGCCTATGTCATCCCCCTTATTTTCGTCCTTCCTGACTAGTGTGACTACGCCCCCGGTTACAGAACTGGGAATTCTCCCGTTCTGTTGCCAGTTGCAGTAGACCGCTTCCAGGAGACCGGAGAATAAGTCCGGCATTGCTACGTAAAATTCCTAGGGTAGACCGTAGAGACCTGGAGATTTGCGTTCTCCGCATTGGCTCAGCGCGTCCCCTATCTCAGCGGCTGAAATCGGCTTTTCGCAGGACTTTGCCACACTGTCCGAGAGTCGCGGTAGGCCGTCGAGGTATGGACCGAAATCCATAGCCCCTCCCGGCGCGCCGCCCCGCCCGAACAGTTGAGCAAAATGCCGCTGAAAGGCCGCACACATCTGCTTCGGCTCACGTATCACTCGTTCGTTTTGGTCCTTCAAAGACCGAATCGTGGACCTGTTGCTTTGCCTCCGCAACTCGGGCCCAGCTAACAGCTTTGGCTCCCTCGTTTCCCAGAGCACGTATTTTGCTTCTGACAACGCAGCCCTCGTGCTTTGCATCGAAGAACTGGTCCAAGGCCGTTCTCGTTGCTAGCACGCTAGCTACGTTGCCACTTCTAATTGCCTCTTCTACTTTATCTACCAGTACCTTCTAACGCTAATTCTTTACTAAAAATTAACGAGTCTAATCTAACTGCCCTCTTGAGAGAGTACCACCATCTGTTGTTGACAATGGGCCCTGTCAAGTGCTGTTTAACTAAAGTGCTAATCCGTCTACTGAAGGCTTTGCTTGTCGGTAACGACAAGTTCAGCTTCCAGTAGCCGGGTCCTTGTCTATGGGTTCTATCAAGGTTGGCCATGCAGGTCACTAGTTTGTGATCTGAATAGGCAACCATGAACATTTGCGGACAGCTTAACATGTCTCTATCCTTATTTCTAACTAGAACCCTATCTAGGTACGATCTAGATGTTCCGCTATGATTAGTCCACGTCCACAGTGGCACAGTCGGAAAATCTAGTCGATATCTATCGGCCAGGTCAAATCGGTCGATTAACTGTTTGAGGCTGTTACACCCCCCTTTATCGGGACATGCTCCCACATAGTCCCAACGTGCATCAAGGATTCCATTCCAGTCCCCCACTAAAAGCAAGGAGCGGGACGTTCCCAGAAAAGTCTCTAGACGTTTGAAGAAGTCTGGCCGCGGTGTCCTGGATGGGGCATATGCGGCCACCAGCCTGAAGGCTCCACCTTCACTACCGTCAACGTCTAGGACCACCAGTCGACCCCCCGGGTCCAGATGTACTGTCTGTGTTACGAGGCCCAGGTGTTTCCGCATCAAAACGGCAACTCCACCCCCACCCCCCGGTTGACAGAGAGATGCGTAGATCTCAAAGTCATCGAAGATGGGGGCCAGCTGTCGCTCGCTGTGGATCCTGGACTCGCAAATGGCTACCACATCCATACTGTGCGACCTGAGGTCGTTTAAGAGTTTGCCCTGTTTCCAGGGCATCCCCAGGCTACGTACGTTCACACATCCAACTCTTATATGGGTTGTGTTGGTGCTGAAACCTTAAAAGAGGAAAAGAGATCACTCACCCTTCGTCTCCTGGGGACCAGGCTTTACGATTTCCATGGGGGTGTTGGAGCGGTTGTCTGGGTGGGTGGTGGTGTCTTGCGGGGTGGGGACGGAGATGTTTGGTGGGGTGGGGTCTGGTGGGATGGGATGGCGGTGTCTGGCGTAGGGAGACATTTGAGAAGGACACGGTTAAGTGGTTTCACGCAGGAATTCCCCACATCCTTTTCAAATGTTTCTTTTAGGGACCTATAAGTTTGTATAGGGACCCTAATCAGTTTTAGGTTCAATTTTTTGTTATTTTTAATAGAGTGGGCGAAAGTTTTCCCTTCGGTTTTCACTGAAGGGTTGTTCGTGATGGTCTCCATTAGTGTTTTGTTTTCAGTGTTTATGTAAGTGTAAGTGTAATTTTCTTGTGTTGTGTTTGTTTTTGTCTGTAGTTCTTGTGTGTGCTTTCGTTTTGTTGTAGGTATTTTGTTTTCAGGAGGTGGGGGTTTTGTTTGTGATGTTTTTGTTGTTTGTGTTGGTAGTTGTATGTTTGTGGTAGTGTTTGCTGGTCTTTTGCTTTTGTGATGTCTTTTCTTTCTTTTCGAGCGATGGGGTTCTCCCTCGTCTTCACTGGGTGATGGCGAGAGAGCCTCATCTGTTGTATCGTCTGTGTGATTGGGGAGGGGTATGTCTTGGGGAGCTGTTGTGTCTGTGTGTGATTTTGCAGTGGTTTTAGGTGGAGTGGGGTTGGGTGGGACTGTGTTTGTTGTGGTTATTTTTGTGTGTTGGTGTTGTTGTTGTTGTGGTGGTGTTGGTGGTTGTGTTGTTTTGATGGGTGTCGGCAGAAGAGCCTTTTTTTGACTCATTAATTTAGGACAGGAAGCCCTCAGGTGACCCCCTGCTAAAGCAATGGTAACATGAAGGCCGCATACCCTCAACCGAAAAGTTTATGAAGGTGAGTCCGTCCAGGAGTACACGTTGTGGGATCATAGCTATCCGCTCTGGGCTCATTTGCACCAGAACTTCAACGCTAGTCCCATTGAATACATCTCTGGGCGACTTTCCTACTGACAGTATTCTGTCTTCATCAAAATTGATGAAGCCGCACAATATCCACCATATGTTCACCTTTGGTGTGACACTCGTGATTTTAATCTTTTGTGTCCTTTTTCCCATGTATGTAGGGAAAAATGTATACAGGTTGGATACAATTGGCGACACAGAGTAATTTTGGGCCGTCAATTGATCCTTCATGAGTACCGAAATACTCCCAAAGAGTTTGCTTCTTTGAATGAATGAAATATCATTCATTGAATTTTTGAAAACCAGTTCAATTTTTTCTGTGACAATTGGACTGGTTTTCGGGTAGAATTGGAAACTGTCCTAAAAACTATCGTTTTGAGAGCAGTTTCCTTGCGAATTTCTACCGGAGAATTGATGCTGAAAGCACCATTTTTTTCGAAAGTGACATATCTCCTAGCGTCCTTTAAAAGTTATTCGGCATTTGTTATGTCGAGATATGTCAGATTCTCCTTTTTCTGAACTGTCTGTGCAAAGGAGATTTTTGGTTTCTTTGTGGAATTATCCGTGTTGGTGGTGTTGTCATTATTGTTCTTATTGTTGTTGTTATTCTTGTTGTCACTGATGTTGATATTATTCGTATTTTCCTTGGTGTTGGTGTTGGTGTTGTTGTTGTCTTTGATGCTGTTGTTATTGGTGTTGTCTTTATTTTTTTCTTTGTTGTTGTTGTCATTGTTGTTTTTATCATCATTATTGGTGTTGTTGTTATTTTTGTTGTCATTGAACTGTTTGGTGTCAATTGTGTTGTTTGGATATGAATTTGTTTTTACAATTTCATTTCGTCTTTCCATCTCCATAGTATCTAGGGAAGAAGACGATGTTGACTGCGAACTATGTAGTCTTTCCGACTCTCAACCACCATTATCGTTGAACACAGCGTTCATAACGTAATCAAACTTCTTACGATATTTTTTCCAAAACTCGATGGACAAAAAATTTTTCGAACAAATATTTCGCCCCTGTAGGGGCGAAAATGAGTTGACCCACCACCTGAGGCTCCAGACGGGGGGTCAAGTTACACAATAATATAAAATTTAACTGAAAACTCACTTTTTTTTCTTACATAAAGTAACGGAAACTTCTCCGCGAAGGTACACACGTCTGGTAGAGAGAGAGATAGATATATAGACAGATAGATAGAAATAGAGAGAGCAGGGGAGAAATAGATAGATAGAGAGAAAGAGAGCTAGGGAGAGAAAGATAGATAGATATGTTTCTTTATTAGCCACAGGGGCACAAAAGAAGGGGACAAATACAAAGGGGGAAGTTTACATACAATAAAAACGTGTAAAATGTTATCACAAATGCAATTTAAAAAGTTAGTCGATTTTCCCCAACAGGGGGAGACAGTTTATATGGGTAACACTTACCCCCCAAAAAATGTGCAACCCTCATCTGCAGGAGTACGAAGAGTTTGTACTCCTTTCCTCTCCTCCTCCTTTTCCTCAACCTACAGGCTGATATAGAGTGAAGGCCCATTCACTCGGGCCATTCTCGCCACTTTCACCCCCCTTTCATAAAACTTGCTGGGGTACAGCACCTCTCTCTCTCCATCCTGATTCTTCTTCCAAAGTGGTATTTGTAAAAAAGAATCAGTTGTTGGCCGGAGAGAAAGGTGTCTGACCTCAGCCCTTTCAACCTTGTCCACCATACAACCTCTTTCGCCATAGCTATCACACAAAGGAAAACCGCCTCTCCTTCGTTTTTGAAGGAGGGTGGCGGTTTGATCATGACAATGGACTCGGTGGTCAACCGGATTGGTCCCACCCGCGACAATAGTCGTTCTACATAGCCCCACAGGTCAGTGACGCCCGGGCAGTGTATGAATGCGTGCGCGACGGTTTCTTCGTCTCGCACGCACCTCGGACAGATCTTTTTTGCAGGGTCCCTGCCCGGGCGCCCATGTCTGTAGAGCTTGTCTCGAACTGGTAGAGCTCCTCGGTAGCACTGCCAGGCCAGGGACTTTTGGAAGTTGTCCATCGGTCCCGGGCGGAAGATCCTACCGAACAGACTGGCCAGTTCATCTTCCTCTACGCCTAGAGTTTCACCGAAAAAAATTTTCAAACGAATATTTCGCCCCTGTAGGGGCGAAAATGAGTTGACCCACCACCTGAAGGTCAGACGGAGGGTCAAGTTACACAATAATATAAAATTTAACTGAAAACTCACGTTTTATTCTTACATAAAATAACGGAAACTTCTCCGCGAAGTTACACACGTCTGGTAGAGAGATAGATAGATAGATAGACAAATAGATAGAAATAGAGAGAGAGAGCAGGGGAGAAATAGATAGATAGATAGAGAGAAAGAGAGCTTGGGAGAGAAGGATAGATAGATAGATAGATAGATAGATAGATAGATAGATAGATAGATAGATAGATTTCTTTATTTACCATAAAGGCATAAAAAGAAGGGACAAATACAAAGGGGGAGCTTACATGAAATCGAGTAAAAAGGGTATAAAATGAAAATAATCGAAAACAACCTCAAAAGGGAGGGGACGTGATGGGGGTTGCACACACCCCCGAAAAAGTGTGCAATCCTTTGCCCGGGGAGCACATGGAGAAGGTGCTCCCCTCTCCTTCACTTCTTTACCTACAGGATGGTATACAGAGAAGGCCCATTTACACGAGCCATTCTCGTCCCTATCACCCACCTTTCATAAAACTGCTTGTGGCCAAGCACCTCTCTCTCCATTCTTATCCTTCTTCGGAAGAAGTAGACCAGACTATGGCCAGAGAGGATGTTGCCTGACCTCAGACCTTTCAATCGTGTCCACCAAACAACCTCTTTCAACATGGCTATTACGCACAGAAAAACCGCCTTTGCTTCCTTTGTGAAGAGGGGGGGGGGCGGCTTGATTGTCACCACGGACTCGGCAGTCAATCGAATCGGCGCCACCTGCGACAGTAGTCGTTCGGCGTAGCCCCACAGATCAGCCACGCCCGGACATTGCACCAATGCGTGCGCAACGGTTTCTTCGTGACGCACACATCTAGGGCAAATCTTTTTCGAGGGATCCTTGCCCGGGCACCCGTGTCTGTAGAGCCTCTCTCGAACGGGTAGAGCCCCCCGGTAGCACTGCCAGGCTAATGACTTCTAGAAGTTGTCCATTGGTCCCGAGCCGAAAGTCCTACCGAACAGGCTGGCTAGTTCGTCCTCTTCCATGTCCAGCGACTCTCCAAGGGTGTCATCGCTAGCCACCAGCCCTCTATAGAATGATGAGGTGGATTCTCCACCGATGGCCTGGCCCGCTTGCCAGAGAGCCCTGAGCGCCTGGGCACACTCAGTGTGCCAGTCTCCCAGTTTTCCGGATCTTTGCTTGACCCAGGACTGCAGCTCGGTGAGCGAGACGAGTCTCGGAAAGGCTCGTTTCACGAACGGAGCCCACACCGGTTTACCAGTGAGGAATACCTGCAGGTGCCGTAGCCTTAATGCGTGCCTACGCATCATCAACCATGGCATCCCCAGCCCTCCTTTCGAAGGTTGTTGGCAGCAGATGGATCTTCTCACCATAGGAGGGAGCTTCTTCCACAGAAATTGGAAGAGCATGCGTTCCATGGTGGTGAGTGTTTCCTTAGGTCAAGGCACGACAGTCAGGCGGTAGTAAGTGACGGACGCTATGTAAATGTTCACCACCTCCGCCCGACCTTTTAGGGACAGCTTACACTTGGCCCATTTCTTGGTTAGTGCAAACACCTTGTTCGTAACCTCGTCCCAGTTCTTTTCCACATGGAGGTCCGGTCCAAACCAAACCCCAAGCAACTTCACCGGGCCCTCAGTCCAGTGTCCGACGACACCGTCGGGAGGCATCGGTCTGCCTCTCCACGTTCCGAGTTGCAGCCCGATGGATTTTTACCGGTTCAGTTTCGCTCCTGACAACCTTTCGTAATCCTCCAGTAAGGTACCGATCGCCTAGATCTCCGAGTCGGTCGATACCATTACTGTTACGTCATCAGCGTAGGCGGACACCGCTTTGCTCAATCCTGGTTCCAGGGGGATACCCTGCAACAACTCCAACTTCCTCAGTAAAGGCTCGAGAGTCAATATGTACAGAAGGGAGGAGAGAGGGCACACCTGTCGAATGGATCGTGTGATTTCGAACGGCTTTGAAAGGTAGCCGTTCACCTTGATCCTAGAACAGTTGTGGTTGCTATGTAAGGCAGTGATCCAGCCTCTGAAAACAGGACCGAACCCAGCCGCCGCTAGCACCGCATCCAGGTAACCATGGTCGACCCTATCGAAGGCCTTAGACTGATCCAAGTTGATCAGGGCCCCACCGAAGCCGGGTTTGTTGCCAACCCTCTCTATGATGTATCGTATGAGGTGGAGGTTATCGTGAATGGACCTGGATGGGATAGCACATGTCTGCGCATCTCCCACCAGGCCACCCACGACAAGCGCCAACCTTTTTGCTAACACCTTGGCCAAAATTTTTAACTCTGTGTTTAGCAGAGTTATGGGCCGAAAATTATTTATACTATCCCCCTTGTTCTCGTCCTTTCTCACCAGCGAGACTACGCCCTTGGCTACAGAACAAGGAATTCTCCCGTTCTGCTGCCAAATGCAGTAGACCGCTTCGAGGATTTCGGAGAAGAAGACCGGCATTGCTAAATAAATTTCGTAAGGTATACCATCGAGACCTGGAGATTTGTGTCTGCTGCATTGGCTCAGCGCATCCCCGATCTCATCAGCCGAGATTGGTCCCTCGCAGGACTCGAGAGACGCGGCAGGCCGTCGAGGTATGGACCGAAATCCACGTCCCCGCCCGGACCCTCGCCTCCCCCGAATAATCGGGCAAAGTGCCTTTGAAAGGCCTCGCACATCTGCTTAGGTTCCCGGATCACCCGTCCATCCTCGTCTTGCAAAGACCGGATGGTGGATCGATTTCCACTCTTAGCTTCTGTCACGCGGACCCAGCCAACGGCTTTGGCCCCCTCATTACCTAGAGCACGTATTTTACTTCGAATGACGCAGCCTTCGTGCTTTGCATCGAAAAACTGGTTCAAGGCCGTCCTCGATGCCAGCACTGATAGATAGATAGATAGATAGATAGATAGATAGATAGATAGATAGATAGATAGATAGATAGAGAGAGAGCTGGGGAGAGATATTTAGAACAAAATCATCACAAATTAGTTGATATATTTTTGATAATGTTTAAAAAAAAATGTAATCGATTTAAATGAATGTAGAATGAAATGCCATGATTTTCAAGAGTGATTAACAATATGTATTAAAAAAACCGCCATGAGATTAAACACGGCAAGCGAGTTATAGTCATGAATAACGTCATCTATATTTCATATGCTCACGAATTACTTTAAAGAAGAGTGCATTCATCCGCCCAACTGTTGATGAAACGTGTTTGAGCCGTTTTTCATTTGCGGTAAATGCCATGTCAATACACTTGCGATAGAACTGCCTGGTAAAACAAACAGTATAATTACCACACAAATCCGTAATCAATATAAAACAATAGATAATCTCGATGTTTTTAAAAAGGAAGAATAACTCTTTGACCTAACAGAATAATATGGTTCTTTAGTAAATAGAACAAACACAAGAGTGGCAGCCATATAATAACATCGTTTATAATGAGTTTAGAACATCAGCCTAGGGTGAAATCTAATTAATATAGAGTATATTTAATCAAGACCATGAATATTTTTCCGCTGAAGTGCAGCCTTAATCGATTTCATGCTTATGCAAGAATTCAGTAACATAATAGTAGAAAAATAAGATTGTTTGACGCGGCCTGACTTTCTGAAGGCCATTACTGGTGTGAGAGGGGTAAAAGTCTTACAACACGGGAAACTATAAACAATTTACACAGATGACACACAGAAAACTAATATACGTATACGAAAGGACATTTGAAATAGGATGTTTAAACATTAACTAAAATGGTAACGATTATCTTCTTAGCAATTAAATAACTGGAAATGAATGCATAGTACGACAACTTGCCAATCTTTAATAGATTTTGTCAATGTTACCTTGACTTTAATTATCCATCATAGAGAAAAAGCTGTGACCAAATAGTTGGAATTTAAATTGATAATTATTTGTGTATGATTCCACTGACATCCACCTTCTGTGCTGTATCAACGCTTCATAATTTATCATGGGCAACGTAATTTAGGTTTTCTGTATCTCCACTATCCCTGCACCTTCTTCCTAGTGACTTCGCTTAGAGCTTACAGTTCTGAGTTCAAATGAATACGTAAACTAAATATATGAGTGGGATCTTATTCTATCAATCATATATCTGTGTAAATATTGGCCAACTCTGTCATGCCTTGATTTATAATCTACTGGTGCTTACATCCTGAGATTAAATGGTCAATACAAAATCGGCACTTTGGATCTACTTCATTTATCATCACATTGGCTCCATAGTTCAGAGTTAATAAGATTTATTAATTAGTAATATTATTACCATGTCCTCCCTCAGGATTGATCTTAATTCGTTGGTTTAGTCGAGTTGTAGACCATATCCAGTGGAGGTAAGTATCATGACGTTGTTTCCCTTTTTTCAATTTATATCTAATTCCTTCCGTATTATCCTAGCCGTCCCATGCAAACAGGTTTTCTGTAACATTTCTACCATAAGATTCAGTTTCAGTTTTTTTTATCAATATTTGTGATTGTCCTTAAGCCGCCAACGTCTACTGGTATCATTCCACCTTTTTCATCTTCCACATTCTTAATATTTCATATTTCAGGGATTATTATTATTATTATTATTATTATTATTATTATTATTATTATTATTATTATTGTTGTTATTCCTTGAATCTCAGTCATTGATGTTGGTTAACTGGAAAGTCCGTTGGATTGAATATCAAGCCACTACCTGCAGCCTCAGATATTCAGGACGTATCGGAGGGTTCTTGCTGTTCCAAGCAAGCATGCCTTTTGAAGCGTTCCAAAAAGCGTGAAGGGGCCGATTTTCTTTAACCATCCCTGGAAACTTTTGGAGATAGTCCCCAGTGCGCCTATGACAATCGGGATCACTTTGACTTCATGGCAGTTCCAAATCCTTTTCACCTCCCACTTTAGGTCCTGGTATCGGTTAATTTTCTCCCTCTCCTTCTCTTGCACTCTCGTGTCGAACGGGCAGGCAACATCCACAATCAAACACGATCTTTTTTCTTTGTCCACAACCACCAGGTCAGGTCTATTGTGTTCCAGTTTTTTGTCCGTCTGTATCCTAAAATCCCACAGCACCTTCACCTGATTGTTCTCCATCACCGCCTCTGGCCTATGCTCATACCATTTCTCAGAATGTGGTAGATTGTTTACTTTGCATAGGTGCCAGTGGATCACCCTGCCCATCACATCGTGTCTCCAGCCCTTATAGTGGGTCTGGGCTAGGTGTTTACACTCGGACACAATGTGAGCCACAGTCTCCTCTCTCTCTCCACAGATCCTGCACAGTGGGCTAGCCTCCTCCTTGTAGATATGGTGCTTCAACCACTTCGTTTTGAGGGCCTGCTCCTGCGCAGCCATTAGCATTCCTTCTGTAGCCTTTTTGAGGTCTCCTCTTCTCAACCAGTTCCATGTCTGTGGATCTCTAAATTCAGTTTTCTCAAAGAAGGTACTATGAAGGGATTTTCCCTTAAGGCTGCTCTTCCTCCTTGATGTTATTTCCTCCTTGGACATCCCCTGGCCTACTGTCCCCTCCTTCAGTACAGTTCTGAGCATTGGCTCCTTACTATAGGTCACGTATTTGTATAGGTTGTTTTTCTCCATCTGAACACAGTCCTCTATGCTGATAAGACCTTTTCCACCCTCAGATCTCCTTAGGTAGAGTCTATCGACATCACTCCTCTTGTGGAACATGTTGTAGATAGTCAATAGCTTCCTAGTCTTCCTATCCATTTCTTTTTGTTCAGCAACATTCCATCGGGAATTTACTGCGCTTATGGCATTTCTGCTGTTCAGATGTGACTTCAATACGCTCCTTACTCTCCGAATGTATTCAGTTCTTAACAATTCCTTCATTTTTTTGTTCTTTATGCCATCAGCCTCCAGAACGCCCAAATACTTGTATCCTTCCTCAGAGTCAATTTCCTTTATCATCTCACCTGTTGGTATCTGGATCCCGTTACTTCTGCTCAACCTACCCCTCTTCATCACAATGACTCCACATTTACCAATACCAAACTGCATACATATATCACTGCTGAAAATACGGACAGTGTCAACAAGCACATCCAACTCCTTCTCACTTTTCCCGAAGAGCTTAAGATCGTCCATGAAGAGGAGGTGATTGATGGTAAGCTCTCCCCTTCCCAACTTGTATCCTGCTCTCACTTTTCGCAGCATAATGGTCAAGGGCATCAGGGCAAGGACAAACAACAGAGGGGACAGGCTATCTCCCTGGAAGATACCTCTCTTGATCTTCACGCTTCCCAAGGATACTCCAGTTGATGTCAACTCTGTCTCCCAGGACCCCATACTCCTGCCTAGCAACTGTCTGATGTTATCTGCCACCCTGAAGATCTCCAGGCTTTTGGTGATCCAGGAATGAGGCACCATGTCAAATGCCTTTCTGTAGTCTATCCATCCCATGGCAAGATCAGTGTGTCTCCTCCTGCAGTTCCCCATTACCATCTTATCAATAAGCAACTGGTCCTTTGTACCACGTGACTTCTTTCGGCATCCTTTCTATTCGTCCGGTAACAAGTTGTTTGTGTGGAGGTGATGGTAGATTTCCTCAGACACAATGCTCGTCAACAGTTTCCACATTACGGACAGACATGTGATAGGTCTATAGTTGGTAACATCATTACCCTTGATTCGGTCTTTCATTATCAGAACTGTGGTACCTTTTGTCAACCACTCTGGCACCTCACCCGACACCAAGCAGTCATTGAACATGGCCGTCAGCTTCGGGTGGAGGGATGTTAAATGTTTAATCCAATACCCCTGCACACCATCTGGGCCTGGTGATTTCCAGTTGGTTAGTTTTTTGGCCTGCCCCTTAAGAGTTTCAACTGTGATACTCAAATCAGTTTGTTGCTGTGCCTGCTCACCGATCTCCCTCTGTACTGTCTCAATCCACCCTGCCTGGGCATTGTGTCTAACATCCTGCTCCCATATTCCTCTCCAGAATGTTTTAGCTTGTTCCGCCCCAGGGATCAAGTCGTTGCCTCTTTCTTTCCCCTCAAGCTGTCCAAACAGCATCTTCTGGTTGTTGTCGAACATGCGGTTCTGTTTATACTGACTGACTCTGTTCTCGTATCGCCTGATTTTGGCACTCTTTGCTACAATGCGTTGCTTCAATTCCTCTATGATAATATTTAGCTTTTTACTCCTAGTTTTGTATTTTATTTCCAGTCTATTTTTAGTGCCTATGTTTTTTAGTGTCCCATTCAGTAGTGACTCAAGCTTTCCTATGTCATTTCTCATTTCCCCGATTTGCCCACTCAGTCGCTTCTTCCACCACGGCTCTGCTCTTTCTTGTCTGTTGTTTCCTCTCGCTTTTATACCAAGTAGTTTCCTCACCGTATTTGCTGTTGCTTTGAGGATATTGTTGCACTGGTGAAGACTCCTCGCCTCAAGGTATGGGATGACTTTGTTTACCTTAGCTGTTGTTTCTTTTAACTTTTTCCTGTCTACAAATCTTAGGTTCATAGGTCACCCACTATCATTGTTCAATTCATCTACCACTAGATTTAGGATGTCAACCGAATCTTGTCCTAGCCCGTCAGCATTCATCTCCTCAGTGGCCGTATCTCTGTTCCAGGTATTATTTATCTCAGTATTCAGATCATTGTCTGCTTCGGGTGGTTCCTCCGTTCTCAGGACCTCCTCACCTTCATTTCCCACCGGCTCGCTTGTCTGGCATACTACACCCGCCATCTCCAAGCCATTCTCTCTGCTCAGTTCCTCCAGTTCCAGCTCGCTTATCCACCCATTAGTTCTTATTACCCGAGCCTGCCCGGCCAATTTTTGTTCATCTAATTTAAATAAACCAATCTCGTTCCAGATGTTATGCATCCGTCTCCTGTAGCCCCTCTCCTTGGGGTTACTTTTCAGGTAGCATTGCATAACAGTTCTATTCAATTCTTTCGTCCAGTTGGTTCTGGCCCCTTTCCTTCTTCTTCTTCCTCCAACATCAGCAGTATTTGGTTGACAGTCAGGTTCCTGCTGCTGAGCCAGGGGCCACCTGTTGGGTGAGAGTCTGTCACATGACGTTCTAGTCTCCATTTCACCGTTATTCGAACTGTTTATGTTCGATATTTAAACACTCTTATCTAGGATCGGCGAATGTATGTTTACATAGCCATCTGTGGATCCGCCATCCCACTTGGCCCTTGTGTGGCATTATCACCACGCTGTATACGAACACACATAAACAAACAAACACACGGGCAGAAAGGGCCCCAAAAATGAATAAGCATAAGTTTCATTGTAATGTAGTATTCGAATGTCTGACTTAGTTTTTGTTTTTTAAGTTTTACTTTTTCCCCCCTCTTCTCTGTCCGTCCGCCTGCTTCTCTCTTCATTCTTATTTTCTTTACGTTTTTGGGGTTTTTTTTTTGTTTTTGTTTTTCTCTGTTTGTTTTTCTCGTTTTTTGCTGTTGTTGCTGTGCTGCTTTGGTTTTGTTGTTTGTTTTTTCTTTTTTCTTTTGAGTCTATCTATATATTTTGATGCCTTCCTCTTTGTTAGTAGTAGGGATTCTATAATGTGGAAGTAGTAGTAGCAGCCAGCAGGGAGAAGTGGGAGAGGGCGGCGTTGGCGATACTGAGACAGTGGTGGTGGTGATGTCGATACCGAGGCAGTGGTGGCGGTGATGCGACCGTATTACTGTAGTGATGGTGCTGTAGCGGTGGCAGCAGCAGTGAAGGAGTCAAGGGGTGGTGGCGGCGGTGATGGGATAGTGGTGGTAATGATGGCCGTAGTGAGCGGTGGCGGTGAAGGTGAAAATGGTGTTGTGTTTAGTGTACACAGATGATGGGGTGGGTGGTGTATCTAGTTTCTGGTGTTGGTGAGTTTAGCTGTCCTATATAGTGTAGCCAGAGGAGAGGAGGGGGGGGGGTTCTTCTTCTTCCATTTATAGCCATTTTTTTTTTTGGATATACAGTGTACAATACAAAGTTGAATATTTGAATATTTGAGCCTTATAACAATATATTTTGGGTCCGAATTTTTTGGGGCTCAAGCCGGGTGCTTTACGTAGCATTTGTACTAAGAGTTGTTATTTCACAAATGATTTAAATATGTTAAAAATTCAAAACTTACGGGAGCGATTTCATGACCTCCGTCACCTCGTGCGTCTTATTCCCTTATATTCTTATATTATTATTATTATTATTATTATTATTATTATTATTATTATTATTATTATTATTATTATTATTATTATTATTTTGTTCTTATTTTCCTTCATTATTGTTTCTGAGATATATGCCGAGTGTCTTCCCGACACCTAGGGCAAATAAATTCACAGTGTGCATTGGTAAGCCAGTTAATACAGCACATAGATTATAATTAGAAAAAAAAAACAAAAAAAAACAAACATATATACTCATGTGCATATGCATATGTAAATACAAGGAGGGATATCAGTCTTACAGAGATAGTGCTCTTCTCAATACGTGTGCAATACCAGTCAAAACAATGTTTTGCCCCTCATGCAGAGAGGGCAAACCAGGAATCATTCGCAAAAATTGTTCTGTTCCTTTCTTGATCATACCCAGTCCTCCCACAATCGGTGGTATTGTAACGGCCTTGAGGTGCCACATTTTCTCAATTTCAATAAGCAGATCTTTATATTTTCGTAGCTTGTCAAACTCTTTTGCCGCGATATTGTGATCACATGGGACGCTCATATCTATCAACAAACAGACCTTGTTATGTTGATCTTTTATAATGATGTCAGGTCTATTTGCTTTTATGGTCCTGTCAGTATGTACAGGAAAGTCCGAGAGAATTGTTACTTTTTCTCCTTCAGTTACAGCCTCAGGGTGATTGTTGTACCACTTGTTTTCAGCTTTGATTTTGTAATGCCGACATATTACCCAGTGTAGATATTGGCCAACTCTGTCATGTCTATATTCGTATTCTACTGGTGCTAAAACTTTACATCCAGAGACTAAGTGATCCACTGTTGCAACACCGGCATTGCAGAATCGGCACTTTGGTTTTATTCCGTTTCTCCTCACATTGGCCTGGTAATTACGAGTCAATAAGCTTTGATCTTGGGCAGCTAAGATGAAGCCTTCACTCTCCGCCTTTAGCCCTGAACTACGTAGCCACTGACGGGTGTGCTTTTGGTCAACATCAGCTTGCTTGCTACGGGCCACATATTTGCCATGCAGAGGTTTGTGCTCCCAATTTGATGCTAATTGTCCTTGCCCTTTTACTTTTGCCAGTGATTTTATGTGCTTAGCAACATCAGTTGCATCGGTTTCTTTAGTCTGTCCAGCCTGGGTATCAAGCATGAGATCAGTAGCATATTTTTTGCTCTCCTTCAAGATAGAATGAAGCATCTTACTTCTCTCATGCTTTTCAACAAGTTTCAGCATATAGTCCTTAGATGTTTCAAGGTATTTGGCCAGACCAATGATGGTGGTCTTGTAAGCAAGTTCAAATTGGATCAGGCCACGGCCTCTCTGAGTTCTAGGAAGGTAAAGACGATCCACATCTGCTTTTGGGTGATGCATCCTATTACAGGTCAGTAGCTTACGGACTTTGGTGTCGATTCTTTTGATTTTACTCATATTATTATTATTATTATTATTATTATTATTAGGGCGGTGGACTGGCAGAATCCGTAGAGCGTCGGACAAAATGCTTAGCGGCATAGAGTTATGGCCCTTTACATTCTGAGTTCAAATCCCACTGAGGTTAACTCTGCCTTTCATCCTTACGGGGTCGATAAAATAAAGTACCAACTGGAGTTGATATAACCGACTTTCCTCCTCCTCTTCAAATTGCTGGCCTTGTGCCTATATCAGAAACCATTATTATTATGACAAATGATATGTCGCTAAACATTGGACTTTAGAGAGTCACGTCCATCAACTGCAGTTAGGTTTCCAATACCAGAGAGACAGTTGATGCGTTTTAAAGATAATGTTAGAGTATAGAGTGAATATTGTAATTAAGGTTTGTCAACATTTCCATCCACCCATGGAAGAGAAGAGTAAATAATATATTTACTCCTGCACGCTGCTGTCGTCGATTATAAGTAGACGTTTAATTTGAATATAATGAAAGCAAAATATTACTTAGAATCATTGTATCCAATACCACAGATGTCCATATATAAGTGGCTTGCTATTGATTGATTTATCAATATTTAATATAAATTGAGATATATTATTCAAATATAACAATGTAATAAGTGTGTTGAGGTGAAATCAATCAAGTGTGACATTGGGAATCTTAGACAAAATTTGGTTTTGATGTTTTGATATTGGCATGGTTAAAAGGATGTTTTAGAATTTAAAATAGTGATATGGTAAAATGTCTGATGTGGAATATCTTCCAATAGGTTATGAATACAACAACACGTGCACCTCTGTAGGGTGAGGGTGCTTATGTGATGGCGACGTCAGTGGATGGTTCTGACTATATTTATGACGATTTTGTAAGTATTATTTCAGATTGTTTATATAAATATAAATTCAGCGAGAATCGTATTTCGGCGAGTAGAAATAAGCAAAACTCAATTTCCGATTTGTGTGGCAAACCCCCCAAGGACCAAAAGAGACCAGAGCAATAAACATATGTTATAAAGGCCATATAATGATCGAACAAGGATATCACTTTCTCAACAGGTATTTTGTTCTACGCCAGCGTTTTGAATCACTCAGTGTTTTGAAAGCACATGTGTAACGGTACAGGGGAGAAAACCCCAGATTTTGGCAAATGAATTCAGTATGTGTAATCGATGCAAAAACTGCATAAATATATATATATAATTCCTAAGCCGAAATACGATTCTCGCTAATTTATATTTGTATTAATCTCCAGAGTCTAGCTATTGACCAGTTAATTTTCTTGATTTTTTTAGTTGATTTTATTAACTGATGAATAGCTTATGTTAACTTTAACCATTCTGTCGAGAGCTTTATTAGATTTGTGATGTTTTGCATTCTTGCAATATTATACACAACTGAATTCATTCGCCTAAAATAAGTGTTGCCTCCTTTGCTGAACTCCACGGGGTCAGTAATAGTCACACTTTGAATTAGCAGTTGAACTAAAACCTGTTGATAAAGTGGCTTCCTGGTTCAATCATCTTGCCAGAAGCCTAACATTATTTATATAAGCGGACAGTACTTGATTTAGGACTCGCAGAAACCCAAATACTGGATTTTACCAACCTTCCAGAGGTCCGGGTAAATTTTCAATCACATATATTTTTATTATTTGACCCCGAATTACTTGGTCGTTTCTTTGGGTGTGCGAATGTTTGTTTAACCATCGTCTCAGTGTTTTGGCCTTGAACGTATGTTGTAGCTCAGGTTCAACTGAATCATCGAGCGTTTGCCACACATCTCGGAAGTTGTTTTTCGTTAATTCCTAAGCCGAAATACGATTCTCGTTAATTTATATTTATATATATATATATATATATATATATATATATACATGTAAGTATGTATGTATACGTACATACAAATATGTATACAGACGCACAGTAATATATATATATATATATATATATATATATATATACATACGGGCACACATATATATATATGCACGTATCAGTTTACCGAACATTTATTATAATGTTCGCTTTGTTCGTTTGTAAACAAACGAACAGCCTGATTTACGCCGTACAGTGTGTAGGCAACCACGTCACCTTTTTGTTCAACACTGACACAGGAACGATGTACTAGTTTCAAGCTTGTTAGCTATCGTCAGCACCGTATACCCTTCTGCCAGATGGTTGAACGTCCGAAAGTATATACTTTCCTGATGAAAATTAACGGCTGAGCAGCCTAATTTGCATATCGTGTGAGTTCAGTCGGCCAGGCGCACCGAAAACGATAAATGGAATAGAATGAAACGAAATTTCATTTCTCACTCTTAGTACGGCACAAACTTAAATGTAAGTATGTATGTATACGTACATACATATATGTATACAGACGTACAGTAGTATGCATATATATATATATATATATATATATATATATATATATATATATATATATATATATATATATATATATATATATATATATATACATACAGGCACACATATATATATATGCACGTATCAGTTTACCGAACATTTATTATAATGTTCGCTTTGTTCGTTTGTAAACAAACGAACAGCCTGATTTACGCCGTACAGTGTTTAGGCGACCACGTCACCTTTTTGTTCAACACCGACACAGGAACGATGTACTAGTTTCAAGCTTGTTAGCTATCGTCAGCACCGTATACCTTTCTGCCAGATGGTTGAACGTCCGAAAGTATATACTTTCCTTATGAAAATTAACGGCTGAGCAGCCTAATTTGCATATCGAGTGAGTTCACTCGGCCAGGCGCACCGAAAACGATAAATGGAATAGAATGAAACGAAATTTCATTTCTCACTCTTAGTACGGCAATTACTTAAATGTAAGTATGTATATATACGTACATACATATATGTATACACACGTACAGTAGTATGCATATATATATATATATATATATATATATATATATATATATATATATATATATATATATATACATACAGGCACATATACATATATGCACGTATCATTTTACCGAACATTTATTATAATGTTCGCTTTGTTCGTTTGTAAACAAACGAACAGCCTGATTAACACCGTACAGTGTTTATGCAACCACGTCGCCTTTTTTCTTTTTTTTTTTGAAATTTGCATATCACTCGGTATGCAAATTAGGCTGCTCAGCCGTTAATTTTCATAAGGAAAGTATATACTTTCGGACGTTCAACCATCTGGCAGAAAGGTATACGGTGCCGACGATAGCTAACAAGCTTGAAACTAGTACATCGTTCCTGTGTCAGTGTTGAACAAATAGGTGACTTGGTTGCCTAAACACTGTACGGCGTAAATCAGGCTGTTCGTTTGTTTACAAACGAACAATGCGAACATTATAATAAATGTTCGGTAAAATGATACGTGCATATATATATATGTGCCTGTATGTATATATATATATATATATATATATATATATATATGCATACTACTGTACGTCTGTATACATACATGTATGTACGTATACATACATACTTACATTTAAGTAAGTGCCGTACTAAGAGTGAGAAATGAAATTTCGTTTCATTCTATTCCATTTATCGTTTTCCATGCGCCTGGCCGACTGAACTCACACGATATGCAAATTAGGCTGCTCAGCCGTTAATTTTCATAAGGAAAGTATATACTTTCGGACGTTCAACCATCTGGCAGAAAAGTATACGGTGCTGACGATAGCTAACAAGCTTGAAACTAGTACATCTTTTCTGTGTCAGTGTTGAACAAAAAGGTGACATGGTTGCCTAAATTTCGTTTCATTCTATTCCATTTATCGTTTTCGGTGCGCCTGGCCGACTGAACTCACTCGATATGCAAATTAGGCTGCTCAGCCGTTAATTTTCATCAGGAAAGTATATACTTTCGGACGTTCAACCATCTGGCAGAAAGGTATACGGTGCTGACGATAGCTAACAAGCTTGAAACTAGTACATCGTTCCTGTGTCAGTGTTGAACAAAAAGGTGACGTGGTTGCCTAAACACTGTACGGCGTAAATCAGGCTGTTCGTTTGTTTACAAACGAACAAAGCGAACATTATAATAAATGTTCGGTAAACTGATACGTGCATATATATATATGTGTGCCGGTATGTATATATAAATATATATGCATACTACTGTACATCTGTATACATATATGTATGTACGTATACATACATACTTGCATTTAAGTAAGTGCCGTGTAAGAGTGAGAAATGAAATTTCGTTTAATTCTCTTCCATTTATCGTTTTCGGTGCGCCTGGTCGACTGAACGATATGCAAATTAGGCTGCTCAGCCGTTAATTTTCATAAGGAAAGTATATACTTTCGGACGTTCAACCATCTGGCAGAAAAGTATACGGTGCTGACGATAGCTAACAAGCTTGAAACTAGTACATCTTTTCTGTGTCAGTGTTGAACAAAAAGGTGACATGGTTGCCTAAACACTGTACGGCGTAAATCAGGCTGTTCGTTTGTTTACAAATGAACAAAGCGTACATTATAATAAATGTTCGGTAAAATGATACGTGCATATATATGTGTGCCTGTATGTATATATATATATATATATGCATACTACTGTACGTCTGTATACATATATGTATGTACGTATACATACATACTTACATTTAAGTAAGTGCCGTATTAAGAGTGAGAAATGAAATTTCGTTTCATTCTATTCCATTTATATATATATGCATATATGTACATACGTCTGTGGGTATATATATATGTATATGTGTGTGTTTGCGTGTGTAAGTGTCTGTGTGTGTGTGTGTCCGATCGCGCCCGCGTGTGTGTATGTGTGTGTGTGTGCTTGTGTGTGTATATTATAGAGACTGAGATAGCGAACATTTGATTGCGTTGGGTTCATCACTCCTGCGATGTAGAAGAAAGTATATAACTATATTGCCGACCAATGACACAGCATGTGGAGGTGCATAGCCTAGTGGTTAGGCTACTAGGCTTACGAACATATTGACTCTCTAGCATGCTGTATTAGTCTATTTATCATAATTGGACTGCTATCAAAAAGCTTCTTTTTTATTATAAAGTTGCTGCTTCAGAAGAAGGTTTTACAGGCATGAACGGAGTTTGTTTTGGCTTTTATATCAATTTATTCATTTGATATTCAAAGCCTGGTGAATTAATTAATTAATTAATTAATTAATTAATTAATTAATTAATTAATTAATTAAGGTAGATTTGACCTTAATACTGGAATTATTCCAATATAACTTTCTATCGTCTTTACAACTTCAGTCACTATATACGTTTTAACAAATTTTAAGATACTATGCGGGAAGTAGATGTTACTTAGAGAGCTGAGAGCAGGATTAAGATACTCTTGATCTATGTATGCAAGCCGGTTTCAGTTTCCCTTGCGTCATATATATGTTATAGGAAATGTCTTAATCATCAAGTATTTCCATTTCTCTAGTATAAATATCAACCATCAATCCGTCGTAATAAACACGCCACATGGTGGTTTTAAATCAGGTATCATACTATGGTATGATTATCATGATATTATGATGTGCTTCATTGTTCACCAGCTTGACATATTCCTATTTCAACTGTTGATTTATGTTCACGCATTTCTAGACATTCAACAATGATTCGAGAATTAGCCAAGCTTCAAAGGATATGATAATTTCCATGATTTAAAAGCAAAGAACGGCTGCACACAAGAAATCGTCAGAAAATACAGTAAATGTGCAAAGTTAAATGTAGTAAGATTTCATTTCCAGCAAGATATTTAATCTATACCAAATACCAGTAGGCGGTCAGACTTATCACTACTTCAGAGCTAGATCGTTCGTGTTAGCGGAAAAAGTGCTGATTATGACTAATCATAGGGATTTAACGTTCTCCAAGTCGGAAGAACTTACTTGTAAAATCAGTGACTAAAGCAAATATATTCTTTTACTGGTTTCAGTCATTGTACTTCGGTCAAACTTGGCTAAACATTTCCAGAAATAAGTTGTTTATATCAACTCCAGTATATATTATAACATTAAAGATATGTTCTTTTTTCAGACTACATGCGTAACATTCGGAAAGTTTGGTCACGGTGTTATCTGTTTATACTTCCGCCTTGTCCTTTCCCGCTCTTATTGTGCAAAACATCATTGTGCAATTTAGTGTGGATCCACATCCCGTTGCCGCTGCTCCTCCATAGGTTTGGATAGTCAACACTTGCTTACGTCATCAGGTGTACTCTGAAAGAGATGAATGGCCTGCTGTTACAAAATACTCCAACAATGCATATAGTCACAATATCACTTCAACCCCTGCATCTACAATTAACTGCAATTACAATCACATCGTCTATTGCTCTCAGGAGAAACCGCAAAGTGACAGGCTTCATACTTCACCAGATGCTTCATAATAGCTCCCATTATTCAGCCGCTTGTTATGCTGCGTATGTGTATCTTCATATATATATACTGTTTTTCTACACACTGCTGTTCATTGCAATCACCAATACCTTTGCTTATAATAACACACGCTTTCCTTAATTTGGTGTTATGTCATTTTATTTTTTTTATACGTCTAAGTGCAGTCTTTCTTTTATATATGTTTTTCACCGCATCTATCATATGTTTAGTTTCCAGGGTTGTTTCTGCTACCTCACCAGCTCTTTTATTCTCCATTACATTCCTGTCAATATTATCTATTGGTCCACACTAGCAATGGGATTCACTGAATCATATAACATCTTGAGAAAAAGGGCTTTACTACTTTAAACTTTTACACTAGCATAGTTAAAGTAATACTATATAACATAACAACTTTAATGCATAGTGTGTGTTCGACATACATACTCATATATACAAACACACACACATTCACACACACATATATATTTTGATATGCATTGGTGTATAACAATATGTGCATCCGTGTGTATGGGTGGGTATGTGTGCATATGTGTTTTGGAAGGTTTAGGTTATTTCCAAGGGTATCTGCATGTATTGTGACTTTGTTTTTTTATTTTATATTGATACATAGAACTATACATTTGCTGAAAGAAATATGAGCGATAAGTGAACAACCGAAGCTTCCATACGCTGTGTAGATGTTTCGTCCTACTTTAGATCATAATGCGAAAGCAAACATCCATTTTTTTCTACTTTGGCCATTATCCTGGTAAGAGTTTCCGATGGCATTCAGTTATTTACTGCACTTTTCCATTAAGATAGAGCAGTCGCTGCAATATATGATACACGTGTCCATCTCCCCCTCTCTCTCTCTCTCTCACTCTCTCTCTCTCTCTCTCTCTCTCTCTCTCTCTCTCTCTCTCTCTCTCTCTCTCTATATATATATATATATATATATATATATATATATATATATATATATATATATATGTATGTATGTATGTATCTTTTTATATACGTATGTACTCACACATGAATGTATGCATATATATATATATATATATATATATATATATATATGTGTGTGTGTGTGTGTGTGTGTTAGTGTGTATATATATATATATATATACATACATACATGTGTGTGGCTGTGTTTGTTTGTCTATCGGTGTGTATGTGTGTATGCGTGTGTATGTTTATGTGTATATGTGTGTGTATGTATGAGTGTCTGTATGTGTGTATGTGTAAAAGTGACTATATACCAATTCTCCAGGCTGAGTAATAATACACAAAATAAGAAAAGCGTTATGTGCCGAAAGAAATTCCCACAACTTTACAAAGTTTCCTATGTACACTTATATAAATAAGTTAATAATTGTTTCTACTTTAGGCACAAGGCCAGCAATTACCCAGTGCATTACTGGTACTTTATTTTATCGACCCCGTAAGGATGAAAGGCAAAGTCAACCTCGGTGGGATTTGAACTCAGATCGTAAAAGTTAATAATTGTTTCTACTTTAGGCACAAGGCCAGCAATTACCCAGTGCATTACTGGTACTTTATTTTATCGACCCCGTAAGGATGAAAGGCAAAGTCAACCTCGGCGGGATTTGAACTCAGATCGTAAAGGGACGTAACTATGCTGGAAAGCATGACGTCCGACCCTCTACGGATACTGCCAATCCACCGCCCTAAAAGTTAATAATGTTAATGGACGACCTCTGCTGTTTTCACACTGTCTATTTAGTTCCTTCGCTCATTGAAGTATATTCTCATTGAATTAGTGTATTCATCGCTGAGCATTCCCCATATACGAGTACACATTACGTACTCCAGTCTGCGATAAAGTTGGACTTTTCAATTAGAAATAAAATCAATCCGACAAGGTTTAACACATTTTCACTCCTATATCCCGAGTCAACATAAGGATATGGTATATAAATCTTGCTCAAGATACACAAAGACCGGGATCAAATGAATGCGAAACAAACTTCTAAATCACGCAGCCCTGTAAAAATTCATAGGCTATGAATTCGTAGGAGTGTTGCTAGAGCTGCGAAATATTGCATGCATTGATTTCAACTCTTCTTATTAATAACTGCATTGTTTCTTTCCAGGGACTATGTTGAAAGATGAATCTAATTTGGTCATTCCATGAGAGTGTCTTGATTAACCTATGAATTTTTCAGTCAACTCTCGTATAAGGTGGATTGGCAGTATCGGTAGAGGGTCTGACACCATGCTTTGCAGCAAAGAGTTATGGCCCTTTAAGGTCTGAGTTCAAATCCGGTCGAGGTTAACTTTGCCTTTCATCCTTACGGTCGATAAAATAAAGCACCAGTAATACACTGGGATAATTGCTGGCCTTGTGCCAAAAGTAAAAAAAAATTATTCATATATGTATGTATGTTCTTCTGGTTTTATAATTTCACAAAGTTTTACCAATAGAGAGAGAGTCGGTTTCTAACATAGACACAAGACTCTCTCATTCGAATTTACACATCAACTAGGTAGATATGTATGTATGCATGTGTAGATATGGATGTTATTGTATGTGTGGATGTGTATGTTTTGAGTTGTATGTGTGCATGTGTATATGCTTTGTATCTGTACATGTGTATATGCAGTTATTAGATGCAAACGTTTTGGAATGTTTTACATATTTTTACTGTTCCATTAATGGATTGTACTTGTAGTTTCCTAACTAGTTGTGTTCTTTCTGTTCCTGTGAAGCCTAGCTTCTCAAGATTTGTATTGAGGTAGTTACTAACATATCCCAGTGCCCCATTAATCACAGGCATAAATCTGAAGGTGTAATCAGGGTGGAGTATCTGCAGATTTCTCATCAGTTCTGCATAAATATTCTCCTTTTCACTAATCTTTGATATTATATTGGCATCTGCTGGGCAGCTAATTTCCATTACTGTGCATATTTTCTTCTCCCTGTCCCATATCATAATATCTGGTCTGTTATGCCTGCATTTTATTGGGGTTTTTACTGGAACATTCCACCAGTACTCTTTCATATTATGTATGTATGGATGTATGTATGTATGGATAGGTGTTTGGATAAGTGGATGGGTGGATGAATCTATACTTACACGTGTGTGTGAATGTGTATGCATTTGTCTATCATATTTAACTATGCTCGAGAGCTGCATATATTCCCATTGTCTGTTGAGGTCTTTGCAGAATAATGCAGGCATTTATAATTCTTTAGTGATTTCGAATTATTGTGTCGCCTGATTATGCCTGATATAATATCATTTTAGTGATTTTGATGTTTCAACGTTTAGTGTATATATATTGAACATCCGTCGGTTCTGCCTACAAATGTTCCAGTTGTTCGATCAATGGAACAACATATGTGTGCGTATGTGTGTGTGTGTGTGTGTGTGTGTGTGCGTGCGCGCGCGCGTGTGTGTGTGTGTGTGTGTGTATGTATGTCTGTCTGTGTGTCTGTGTGTCTGTGTGTCTGTGTGTATCTTTGTGTCTATGTGTGGGGGTCTGGATGGGTCTTTATGTTTGTGTATATGTTTCTGTGTGTGTTTAAGTTTTTTGAGTGGTTCGGCACAAAGATTTGAAAAAACAAAAATACGTAGCCGGTCAACATGTTTAATTAAGTCAACGGGTAGCCCCAGTATGACCACTGTATGTCATTTAGGTTGTTGCATGTGTTTGTCATAAATAGTGATTTCTATCATTTCTCCTCGAAGGTGAAGCTGCAATAATAGCTGTATTCTGTATGTACTTGCTTGCTGAATTTGAGTTTCATAACGCTATTAATGGAGCGTGAAGGAGGCCTGTCTTCATGTAGTGTATTAAAGACGAATCAGTTTAATACAATTCACACTTCTCAAATCTATGATACGATTGATGTTAAGCGTGTGGAGTTGTCACGAAACCAATTGTTATGTATTTCGATTTCCAAAATTTTTCTGGAGGCATTAGCAAAATCTAAAAACTGGAATAATTCTCGCTTTGCTGGCAGCCCTCCACCGTCTACTCATACGGAAATCATAATTTTCCCTTATGCGTGTGTGTGTGTGGGGGGGGGGGGGGGGGGGGGGGGTTGTATGGGGGGGGGGTTATATATATATATATATATATGTGTGTGTGTGTGTGTGTGTGCATTGAAGAACAAATGAAAATAGGAAAATCTACGTTGTCGCACGCTCCGCCTGAAACAGCAGCTAAATCATCTTTGACTCTCAACCTACCATCATTGTAAAGCTAAGTTACATTAAATAATAAAAACCTAGATGTATAAGCAGGCTGTATAGTTACAGATGAAATGCTTTTGATAATCAGATTTACTTACTCAGGGCCGACATGAAGCCTAAAGCTGGACAACAACATAGGAAATTGAGCAACCTATGTCAAACTGAATACATAATTCTGTATTTATTTACAGGGCAAAAATCAATTCTCATATCATTTTTACAGATCAAGATAGAAATATCATTTTATAAAAAATGAAGTTTCCTTCGTTGTATTATATATACACTGTGTATATATATATGTATGCATACATACACACATTGATGCATGTATATGTGAAAGAACGTATGTGTGTGTATATGTGCATGTATGTTTTAGAGAAATTATTTACGTTTAAGAAGGAACATACTCTTGTAAGGGTTTTTCGAATTTTTCTCGCTCGTTTCTGTTCCTTCTCTTTTCTTCTAGTCTTTCATTTTTTTTCCTTTTGTAACTATATGAACTAAATAAAATTTAGTAATAATTTTGGCATCAATCCAGGTCGGCAGCAGAACTGCACTATTGCGAAAACTAAAGAAAGAATGATAAACATATATAATAGGAGCAAAGCCTAAGGGGAAGATAAAAGTAGAGAGACTCGAGAATAAAATAAATTCATTCCTATTGTATGGAGATAATATGCAAAGGTTTACATTCTCACAAACCTCCCGTCAGTCAGCGATGCCACATCCGCGCGCACGCGTGTGTGTGTCTCTGTCTGTGTGTGTGTGTTTTTTGTGTATCTGTGTGTGTGTGCATGTGGGGATTTGTGAAGGCACATGGCTTAGTGGTTAGAGTGTTGTGCTTGCAATCGGGAGGATGTGAGTTCGATTCCTTGATCAAATGATGGTCCAGGAATATATATATTTATATATTATATATATTGTTTAAAATGTTATTTTATGTGTTGTGTATCTGTGTGTATGCTTGTGTGTGAGTATGTCTTTATGTCTATAGTGTTTCTTGTTTGTCATGTTGAAAGAGCGGCACTATTTTAGGTACGGTGTGATGTGTGTTGGAGGCGAGGCCGGTATCGTGGAATAAGGCAGATAAATATTGGCTGAATATTGATTATGGATATCTGGGCCTGGTAAACGTGGGGATAATTGGTGCAGGCAACCTCTAAAGACCTCGTGCTTGGTATGGTATAATAAGATCATGGCAAATGCCGTGATCTTATAATAGTATTTATATATAGAACTTAAAATGGTAACAGGATATTTTGTGATCTCCGTGCTACTGAAGCCCTGGAAAACCTCTGCGATATGGGGCGTATCTTCAACAAAAACTGATTTTGGATTTTCAGGATAGGATATGCAAGACCTTTTCCTCTCTCAGCTCCACACTGCACCCAAACGAGTAATATTGATCTTCACACTAATAAAAAAAACTTATGGAGTACATTTAGAAGTTGTAGCAAGATGCGGATCTTAAAATTTGAAACATTGTATTTCGGCTTTTAAGATTTAACTTTTCATTATTGGTAATATAGTTGGAATATATTCGCGTATGTAAATGTATGTATATGTGGCTGTGTGTGTGTATATAAGAGTATATATATATATATATATACATATACATATATCTATATATATATATATATACATATATGTGTGTATGTGTGTGTGCGTACTAGGTAAACATCTTGTCGAGTCACACAACGCCGAATGTTAGAATCATCTAACTGTCCAGATTACTCATAACCTCTACTTGGATTAAATATATATATATGGGTTAGTTTCAGAAGATCCCGTTAAAGGTGAAAGCAGCGATTCTTTGCTTAAACTTTAATCTGTTATTTTAATAAATATATATATATATATATATATGATGGACTCTGTTGTCGCTTCCATTGCATGAGGGCCAAGAAGTTTTACATTTTTAATCCCCACTCTTGTGAGACATTAGTAGTAGTAGTAGTAGTAGTAGTAGTAGTAGTAGTAGTAGTAGTAGTAGTAGTAGTAGTAGTAGTAGTAGTAGTAGTTCCATCATTATTGTATGGTGTAAGTATTAGTATATTCGAATATTTGGTCTAGTTAATAAGCTGTATATACAGTTAATTAACCTAAATTTTACTCTATCTAATAAATGTGTATGCTTGCAACTGAAGTTCTACTTTACGTTCTCTCGGTCATCCGTCAGGAATATCAGCATATCTCAGTTTCTGATGATCCATTGAAAGGGTGAGGTATATATATATATACATACATACATACTTATATACATACATACATTCATACATACATACACACAAACAGACACACACACACACGCGCGCGCACACATATATATATATGTATATATATTAGAAAGATCGAGTATCGAAAAATCGGCGCACGAGTTAACGAAAAACGAAATCCGATATGAGCGGCAGAGGGCTCAATAATTCAGATGAATCAGAGCTATAACTATCGTTAAAATACCGTCACATATAGAACAAGTCTACAATCAACCATACGATTTAAAATCGATAAAGGAAGATTCGGGCCAAACAGATAAAAAATATCAATAAAAC
>OZ024746.1:49036456-49038956 GCA_964016885.1 Eledone cirrhosa
ACAGAGTCTAAGGAAATGCTTAATATATATATTTACGTGGTTGACATACACAGACATGTATTAATGAAATTACATGAATCCGACAGACAGCGTGTGGTAGTAAAAAAATAAATTAAATAAACCGAAGATCGAAAAACAAAAACAAGTATATTTACTTAGGTGTCACAAGCGGTTAAGTAAAAGAAAAGATAGAAATGTAAGCGGAGAATTGACTAGAAAACCTTTTTAAATTAATTAATATTAAAAGTATTTAAAATACATATTTAGTCACTTCAAAATTGGCTAGAGTTTAAGTCATCAAAAACGTATAAGTTTGAGATATTTCAATAAAATTATCAAGAATAGAGTAAAATATTCTCCGTTCAGTCGAATAACGTTACCAAATAAAAGGACTCTAAATAGAACTATGGTAGACCAATGGGAACAGAAAGAAGAGAGGTTATGGTGGATAGGAAGGAGCATAAAAGTAAAATCAATATATTATATAATATCATAAAAGGAGCATAAAGTTGAAATTTATATATAGTATAATAGAAGGGGCGGATATTAAGTGTGTAGAGGAGCAGGTACATTAGTTGAATGAGACTCCAACCAAAGTATTTAATAAGATATAAACTCATAAGGTGTTAGTAGTGAAACTATAATAATACTTAAGAAGATAGATAGGGTATGGTAGCCAAAAGACTATGGAAACTAAAATCGAAAGGCTGTAAAAAACTAATAATAATAAAGATGATGGTAATCAAAATGAACCTAAACAAAAAAGATAAGGAAATATAGCAGCTAATGGATACGATTTAAACTACCAGAACTTTTAGGTCTATAATAGAAGAAAGAATTAGAAATGGCCTGGGGGCAGGAAGAACATATCTCAGACTTTCTATTAAGCAAAACTTCCCTAGAGAAAATTATAGAGTGGGTCTCTAGGATACAGAGATTACAGAATTTAGTGTGTGTTGATAGGTTATTAGAGCGTGCTACTATACGCCAATTAAGGCTATATGGCATGCCAGCCCCTTTAAGATCCCAGATATGGTGTGCTAAAGAAGTAGAGTTCTTAAACTTAACATGCTTAAAATTAGAGATATGAGAATTAAACCTAGTTTTAAAAGTATTAGATGTGGAGCCTATATATGTGCTATTAGAAGAATTAGTCTTAACTTCACAAGCATAAACAATGTTCCTAGAGAGGCAGTGACCATTTAAAGGCATATGTGTGTATATGGGTGTGTGTGTGTGTGTGTGTGTGTGTGTGTGTGTATCACTTCCTCCTGTGCGTGATCCTAATACGTGATCTCTGTGTTTGGTTTGTTTTATTTATTCAATTATAGACATATGTATACACACTGACACACACACACGCACACACACACACACACACACACGCGCACCCCCCCCCATATATATATATATGTACAGAGAGGAAGAAAATAGGAGGTACGATTGTGATAGGTATTTGCATTGATTGATAAATAGAAAGATATGTAGTTTTAATTCAGGACTCTATGTTTAACGTATTTATACTTACACTTGCATGTACACATATATATATTTAAGATGATTAATAAAAATATTCTTTTCTTGTACATACATATCTATATTTGTTTATTCACTCAAATTTAGAAAGCTTATATTTATTCCGGTACGCATCACGTATATTTATTTAACTTTGCCATTCATATTAAGTATATACTCACATATACTTACGTACACTAACGTATATTCTTATCTTTATGTTTGGGTGGCTATACTTACACATACACGCATATATTTCAAAGTTGATAGTCTGACATCATAAATCCGAATATTGCTTATAAGAAATTGTTCTTTGGTGGTGCAATTGCCACTTCGGTTTTTGTCTTTCAGCTGTTGCTCAATATAATCCTTTAATTCATTGTTGTACGTACATGATCACTGATAAATTGTTTTATGTACTGCGTATATATATATATATATATATATATATATATATATATTGGTTGAGATTTTTTCATGGGGAGGGGGATTTGGTATTAATGTATGAACAATGTTATTTAGATAACCACGAAGTCGTGTTAAACGTGGGCTTACTGTATTTTCACACCCTAAATTCATTACGAGTTTTAACTTATGAATCACGCTCAGTGAGAATTTCTGAAGCAATACATTTTTAAAGTATATAGCACATATATAGTTCTCTGCTTAATATTAAAAGTGTTTTGTCTCTTTATATAGAAGTTTAGTGTCTAGCAACGTAAATTTTGTTCATTTTATTGAGCCTGTCTTAAAATTGTATTCGCACTACGACGTTTCTCTTAAATATTCATTTCATAAGAACATATCAATAAAACAGTGAAAACTGCCTATATATATATATATATATGTGTGTGTGTGTGGTGTGTATTGGCTAAGAACAAAACAAAAACAAGGAGTGCAGTTACGAAGATTAGGTATTAGGTTCACGTTAATATATATATATATATATATATATATATATATATATATATATATATATATATAT
>OZ024746.1:49041456-49063956 GCA_964016885.1 Eledone cirrhosa
TCGACCCCGTAAGGATGAAAGGCAAAGTTAACCTCGGCGGGATTTGAACTTAGAATGGCAAGGGCCGTGACTTTATGCGTTTAAGCATGGCGTCCGACCCTCTACCGATACTGCCAATCCACCAAGGCTCAAATATCGAACCTTGTGATTATAACTAGAATGATTACTTCTTGAGTCAAGGTTTTTAAATAAGCCGTATACTTTTGATTTTCATAAAATGTTGAATAGGTAAAAGATTGCAAATAAACTCCAGTACGGTTGTTTTAAGTAAACGTTGGAGGACCCTTGTGGCGTGGTATGAAATGCCTTGTAGTATTTTTTCTTGCTGTCAGCCTTTTAAGTTCAAATGCCACTGATGCCGTATTTTCCTTTCACAAATCTGCGGGTGAGAAATAACCACCAATGAAGTATAGAACCTAGTTTTCTATCTCGATTGTTTTCTCTCGGTTAGAATTGTCTACATTGCGGAGGTGATATACAGAGTCCCTTCCTTCAGAAATAGAAAAGTATTGAGCCGAGAGAGGGTGCTAGCAAAATCTCCTCATAGAGAAAACTGATATACTATGAGAAACATCCCCAAATTTACTGATGTGCTGTAAAAATGTGAACAGAAATAAAGAATAAAAATAAAGAAGGAAATTTAGATATAAAACATAAATTGTTGTACATAGACATTTAGAGATTTTGTAGTACAGAATGTGTCATGCCTATGAGATTTTTTGCATAAGAATTGCAGAGAATGTGATAGATTCAGAAGTATTTTATTTATGTACTAGAAAGTGAGCAATGTATTGACTTTGTTTTCTTGAAATTTGTAGTATGTGCATTTTGAGATTTGCCAGCTAGAGATTATTGAACGAGACAGATTAGATTGTCGAACTTTCCCCAGATTTACACTAACGCAAACAAAGAAATTACATTATTTAGTTAAAAATAGCCAGGCTTGGAAACATTCCATGATCTCTGTCTCTCTCTTCCCAGTCTCCTTCTCTCCTCCACCCACTGTCTTTCTCCCTCTCTCTCCTCATTTTTCCTCCTCCTCCTCATCATCATCACCATCACCCCTCTTCATTTTCCTCCCTTCCCTCTCCTCCTCCGCTTGATCATCATCATCATCATCATCATCATCCCCTCCTCCCTCGTTGTCGTCGTCGTCATAGTAGTAGTAGTGGTTGTTATTGTTTTTGTTGATATTCTTGCTAACTTTTATATATTTTTATAACTATTGCGTCGCCCCGCTCTGTTTATTTTTCCTTCGTATGTTGTGTTGCTAATACTGTGTTTAATATTACCCAGTATGTTTTTATATTCGTACATTTCTCTTGGAATTCGGATTTAGACACATTTAAGTTCATATTAATTTCATAAATATTAATACTTTTTTTTCAAATTCAAATACTAATTGTGAAAGAGCGAGTAATAGTCACCCGAGAAGGAGAAAAGAGCACGAAAGAGATTTGTAAAAGCAAACTAAATCCGGAATATTATTAATTCCTAGAGTAGATAGGAGAGAAAATAGACAAATCTATTTATAACTTAAAGAATAATACGTTGTTTATATACTGGCGGTAAACTAGCTAAACAGTCTAGATTGCTTTCTGGCTGGAACATCATAAAATGGAAAAAGAAAAATTCTTGAATGTTGGGAAAGGATAAATTGACTGATTCAATATATCGATAAATTTCACTATTACATCACTTGGATATTTTCCAGGTGGATAATGATGTAATAAGGTAGGACGAGAGATGGCTGGAAAACAATAAAAGTTGAATACATGATAAATATCTAAATAGTGAATAATATACAAAAGTAACTTATACTTGAATAAACTACCATTCTGATACTAAAATTGAACGTATAATGTAATTATGTTATATTCATATACAATATTATATTATATATTTAGATAAATAAGTTTAGAAATGTTCATGGTATAACAATATATCTGTTAGTGACTGGCCACCTTCTGCTTCGTGTGAGGATGTGATTTTGTTGATCTCCTGGACATTAATGCATTATTTATAATTAATTTATCGGATTTCGAAGAATCATACGCAAGGCATGATCCAAATTAGATGCTGCAAATTATCCAGACTGGCTTTCAATTATATGGGCGATGTCTAAAGTTTCGGTCTACATTTTATAACACATTATAAATTATATTCAGGATTCAATGAATAATAGAACTTAAAACCTATGAATGATATATCTTGTGCAATAAAACCATGAATGCTGAATTCACATTTATTTTATGGACTTTCATATCTCCCACGTTACATCTTAAATAACGAAAAACAATATTTTGTTAGATTACAGTGCTTGTTAAAATATGTTAACATTGATTTAGGTAATAAACGTAAAACTTTTTATATAATGTTGTCGTATATAATAATGTTCGGAATGGAATATTATATTACATACTTACACGGCAATAAATAGACTACCAGACAAGAAGCTATTGCAATTATATATATATATTTATATATATATATATATTCATATATTTTATCCAACCTCTCTATTTCGGCCTATATATGAATATATATATATAAATAGAATGGCGAATACATTTCAGTATGTTTACAGTTCGTCAGTGCTCCCTGACTTACACGAATTATGGATTTTGAGAAACGAACTATTCTTGGTTAAATCGTGTAGTGCAGACTGGATCAGCTAGTGTTAACTGGCAATAGCATTAACACACCATGATTATGAATAGAGGAATAAATGAACACATATGTAATTTGTTTATGTATAATAAACTTATATTTTGTCTACCTGTAAGGGGAATTATGTGATGTAATCCTGTCACAGCTATCTCTGGAAAGGGGTAAAAAATGTGACAGCACTTTGTTTTATATTTTTAGAAAATCAAACATGCTTATAGAGTATCTTGATCTGGTTGTTATATTACATTGCTTTATTTTAGAAAGTAATCTCTCTTTCTATTACAAAAAAAAATTTAATCAAGAGAAAAAATGCAAGGAAATTGCAGCGACATTTAAATTGCATTCGTCTCAATATATTGGTGCATATATTGTTTGTATATATATATATATATATGTGTGTGTGTGGGGGGGGGGGGGTATGTGTGTGTGTGTGTGTGTGTATAAATAAATAAATAAATATATATATATATATATATATATAGTTAAGGTTGGCAACATCCATACTATATTTAGGCGGTGCTTATATTCACTGATTTTATAGAGTATAGAAATATATGTTTGTATTGCGACACGGTTGTCAAACATTGTAAATATTGACCATCGTTTGAATTGCTGCCTACACGATTTAAAACAACGACATTGAGAGGCCTTAAAATATTCAATTCTTTACTTCCACAGCTTATTCAGATTTGCCTGTGATTACCGAAATTTGATGATACATATATACATATGTGTGTGTGTGTGTGTGTGTGTGTGTGTGCGTGTGTGTGTGTGTGTGTGTGTGTGTGTGTGTGTGTGTGTGTGTGTGTGTGTGTGTGTGTGTGTGTGTGTGTGTGTGTGTGTGTGTGTGTGTGTGTGTGTGTGAAGACAGCAGCTGTAGATAGAGATAGAAGAGAAAAGTATATTTGTTTGCCTTTCCTTCTCTGTGTGCATATAACTAACAAAGACAAAGTGTGCCGTTGTTGACATATTTTCCGCCTCGCAAAGTCCTATATATTGAAATGATACATATGTATGTATATATATATATATGTGTGTGTATGTATGTATGTGTGTGTGTGTGGGGGGGGGGTCATATATAAATCTGTGCGTGTGTCTAAGTGTGTGCTTGTGTCTGTGTCTGAGTATGTGTGTATGTTCCTGTGTGTTTGTATGTGTGTCTGTGTGTGTGTGTGTGTGTGTATGTGTGTGTATTACTATTATACATATACTATTATTTATAGAAATGTTTTTTGCTTATATAATATAAATATGTAAACTGTTGATTAAATCGTTTCGATATAAGGAATGCCAGGTAATCGAATTCTGTCAGTTTGACAAAGTATATTTCAGTTGGTTTGTCAAGGGAAACATCTCCTAGTTGGATTTAATATAAATGACTGCATTTGTCACATACACACCTTTAATTTTAACAGAAAACCCTGACACACTCCTCATGAGACAGCGTGTAACATGGTTGGCGTTTTGAATTATAAACAGAGTCCATTCGTTTCCATACAGTTTCCGTCTACCAAATTTCACTAAGAAAGGATAGATTCATCTGAGGCTTTGGTTACGACACATGTCCAAGTTGCCAAGTTTGGTAATTGCACTTCACGAAAGAAAAGTGAACCGCTGAACCACTCGATTATACCAAGGGCAATAAATATTGTAAATCTGCAATGATACGCATGTTCTTAAAGAGCAGTCAATCAAGAACACACACACACACACACATATATATATATATATATATCTTCTTCTTCGCCCACTTATTCCTGAGAGGGTCGTGTGGGCAGAGTCCATAAACACTCCTTCCATTGTGTCCTCTGAGAAACAATCGGCTTGATATCCAAACGAAACTAGCCAAGCTTATGGATATCATCCAACCATCTTGTTCGGTGTCTGCACCTGGGTCTCATGCCGGTTGGTTTTACCCTTAAGTTTTGTCCAGCGATTCTTTCCTGAGACATTCTAACCACATGCCCATAGTATCGGAGATGTGATCTCTGAATTCGGAGAATTAGCGGCTCTACCTGGAGTGACTCTCTGATCTCTAGGCTACAAACTCTATCGAGTAACGTTACAAAGACCCTACCGAGGAATCCCATTTTCGTCGCTTATATTCGCGATGGTATTCTTTCGGTCATTACCCAAGATTCATGACCATATGTATGGGTTGGCACGAATACCGAACTGAAGATTGCAAGTTTGGCTTTTACACTTATCTCCCTTTTGATTACCCAATACTGCAATTCTTGCACTTAATTGAGCCTCCTGGCTTCCATTACTCGTGAACATGACCCTGAGATACTTGAATTTCTCTACCTGCTTCAGTGGAACTCGATGTGTGTGTCTGTCTGTCTGCCTGTCTGTCTGTCTGTATGTATATATTTGTGTGTGTATACATATATATATATATTGAGAGAGAGATTCCACTGTATTTAATTTCTTATACTTGTAGCAGAATAGTCATTGAAGACGAATTTTCTGTTAAAGGAGCAGAAAATTTAGGATTTTTGAGAACTCAGTATAGTATTTCTGGCAATTGAATGACGAATCTGGTTGAGATCGTTGGACATGTTTTAAGTTAAAAGTAATATCTATATATAACAACGATAACTATGCTTTTATATATGAAACTTCTACACTAAACACTTTTAAGACATAACTGTCATTTTATCTCCTGGGTCTTATTGTGAAATGAAAAATAATGGATTACATTAGTGTATTATTTATGGGTAAATGTTGTTTTCATGTCGACTAACGATTTCTAACATAATGTTGAGAATAATCACTTAATACAAAATGTTGATCTTATTCTAATATCCCTGATATTAGGTTTAATTCTGCAGGACTTCTACATGATTGCAATGTCTATAAAAGAAATTGCAACCAAATCATCCTCAAATCACACACTATCCTAAAAGAGAACATTGGACAGTGTAGGTTCTGATATACCGAAAGACAGGATCTTGTTTGATCTTAGCTTGAGATTCCAAGATCTTAGAACTTTCCTATCTTGTGGGCTAGACACCAAAACAACAATAATAGTTTATATTTTTGAAATAGAATTGTTGCTATTTATTCACAGGGCAGATGTAAGCAAACATACAATGAATAGGGTCCCATCTATTAGCACCCCTTCTTACTCTATTACATTGAATACATTGAATACTTGGGACTACATTCTCAGGTTTATCTTCCGCTTAAAGATGGTAGGCGGTAAGAAGACAGATAACGTGCTGCTATTTCTAGCAGGTTGTATAAAGGCGTACAGCCATCCTATTTGGTTCAGGAAAACTTGTTTATTATTCAAGCATTATTATTGTTATTTATTTCTACTTCTTTTTAATGGGAGCGAGAAACATCGACCAGCTGTTATTTGATTGAATGTTTTACGAATTCCTTTGTTATACATTTTATGCGTCGGCATTCTAAAACTTTTCTGAATCACTTGAAAGTAAATGATGCTTTTATAATGTATGATCCATAAAGAAATCAACTAAGAGAATTAAATTTCGAACATACATATTTTCGAATGTTAAATATAAAAATGCTTAAATAATTATGTAGATGAGAAAAAACGTAACGCAAATTGTAAGCGTATGAAAAGTAGTACAGGATTCAGCTTAGAAACATCTGCTCACAATAATCCAATGTATTTTAAAACAAACTTAATCATATTCTCTGTAACTGTAAATTTCACGCCCTTATGCCTAAACTAGAAATCAATATATAATTCAGAAACATTGAACTATATATATATATATATATATATATATATATATATATATATATATATATATATATATATATATATATATATATATATATATATATATCGTTTCTGAATTTGTTTACCAAGATTCTTTATCTGAAAACGTGTGTTGAAACCGATATTGTTATGCTTTGGGAGGGTCATGTTGCCAATAAGAAACACACGCACCAGTTGCTTTCACTCCAATTTATTATAAATTAAATTTATAAATTTAAGAATTTATAAATTTCCGGTTGGTTGGTTGGTTCCACAACCGGACGGTTGTTCATATATTGTTAAATTTCTTTCGTCACACATTCTGTGACCTCTTCAGTAACTGGGGATTCTTTTCTTTATTTTTGTGCCTCCCTTTGTTCTGTCCTACGCTATCTTGTTTTTGTGTGTGTTGTGTGCTTAGTTTGCGCATGTGTTACATCCGGGTGTCTGTGTGTGTTTATATTTGTTTATTTATTTGTTTATTTAGATGTTGCTGGTTGGTTGTTTGTTCTATGTGTGTGTGTGTTTTAATTTTATCCTTAATTGTAAGTTGTGATGTTGCTATTCCATTCATGTTTTCTATTTAATTTTGGATGGAGTTCATTTATGTTTATTGCCTCTGTGATTTGTCTAAACATTGCGTCTTTTTTGTGTGTAGATTCTATTTTTATTTCTATGTTCTCTAATTTACCCTTAGGTTCTATTTTAGCATGTTGTTGGAGTACAGATGATTCTTTTCTATCTTGAAGCTCTCGCCGGTGTTCATTTATCCGTTCTCCTATACTACGAGCTGTCTCACCTATGTACACTATATTCTTATCTCAACATTGTCCTTCAGTAAATATTATGCTATATACTACTATCTAGTTTTACGGTTAATATGGGGGCTTAGTTTACAGATTATACATTTCTATTAACCTTATTCCTACTTCTTTCTGTTCTATTCCAAAATTTGCTCCTATACAAGGGGCAGGTCCCATTTGTATTATTATTTACCATGATTTCATATTTGGTTCTGGCTTCTCTATATACTCTGATGTTATCTCTCTGATTGTAACCAGAGAACTGCATACGGTGGATGAAGTATTGTATGTGTCTCTCTAGTTCTTTGGGGTTGCACATGCGGGACACGTTTCTCATCACCCGAAAATTTTGGAATAGAATAGAAAGAACTAGGAATAAGGTTAATAGAATAAACTCATGGTATGATAGCAATAGATACCAGAGTGTAATGTTCATCAATACAACCCCTAGAGGTGAATTAGCTTACAAATTTAGAAGAGCCCTATATAAACATAAACTCAATATTAAGATAGTAGAAAGACCAGGTACCTCCATAAAAACACTTATTAGCAATACATACCCTTTTCAAAGACCTCCCTATATAGATAAGAAATGTATAATCTGTAAACTAAGCCCCATATTAACTGTAAAACTAGAAATGTAGTATATAGCATAAGATGTACTGAAGGACAATATCGAGATAAGAATATAGTGTACATAGGTGAGACAGCTCGTAGTATAGTAGAACGGATAAATGAACACTGGCGAGAGCTTCAAGATAGAAAAGAATCATCTGCACTCCACCAACATGCTAAAATAGAACATAAGGGTAAATTAGAGAACATAGAAATAAAAATAGAATCTACACACAGAAAAGACGCAATGTTTAGACAAATCACAGAGGCAATAAACATAAATGAACTCCAACCAAAATTAAATAGAAAACATGAATGGAATAGCAATATCACAACTTACAATTAGGGACAAAATTAAAACACACACACACATAGAACAAACAACCAACCAGTAACATGTAAATGAACAAATAAATAAAGAAATAAAAACACACACAGACACCCGGATGTAACACATGCGCAAACTAAGCACACAACACACACAAAAACAAGATGGCGTAGGACAGAACAAAGGGAAGCACAAAAACAAAGAAAATAATCCCCAGTCACTGAAGAGGTCACAGAATGTGTGACGAAAGAACTTTGACAATATATGAACAACCAACCGGAAATTTATAAATTTTAAAATTTATAAATTTAATTTATAATAAATTGGAGTGAAAGCAACTGGTGCGTGTGTTTCTTATTGGCAACATGACCCTCCCAAAGCATAACAATATATATATATATATATATATATATATATATATATATATATATATAGCAAAGTTGCCCGAAACAACATAAATGAATTACGTGGGAGGAACGACCTAAAGCACTTATTTTCCTCTTCAGCCACCAGCGGCGTAATGCAATTTCATGCATAGAGGTTATTATTGAGTCCAGGCGTAGAACAAGCCGATGGAAAGACGTACATCAGAAAAGACAACGACATAGAGACAGGGGAGAAAAAGTGAGTATCTTTCGACTGAAAATATGAGAGGATACGGTACAGACAATTGTGGGAATGGTAACACCGGAAGTCATGAAATATGAAAACTTTCTGAATACTTATCTGGCACTTTATTCTATCAAACTCGGAAGGGTTAAATACTCTGTTGATATTAATGAGATTTGAACGCGAAACATAAAGAGCCGGATGGTATACTGCAAAGCATTTTGTCCAACGCCCTCACGATTCTGCCTATTCCCCGCACCATACATTCTCTCTTTCTCTCTCTCTTTATATATATATATAAATATTGATTGCCAAATAAATTAACTATGGAGATATAAAAGATGCAGAAGCGAAAACCAACCAAACATTGAGTGTGTTCTGTAATTATTTCTGGCGATATCATTACAACAATGTGAAGACTAAAATCCGAAGAGGGCTCGATAAGGATAATATATATATATAAATATATAAAACCATAGAGCAAATATTTATTAAAATAACAAATTAAAGTTTAAGCAAAGAATCGCTACCTTCCCCCTTAACGGGTTCTTCTGAAACTATATATATATATATATTACTCTTTTACCTGTTCCAGCCAACCGGCTGAGGTCATGCTGGGGACCGCCCTTATATATATATATATATATATATGTAAGAAAAACCACAAACCCTCCATCTGAATTCTACTTTTGAAAAGCACAAGAACTGCGAAAGCGGTAAAGGACCAATATATATTTTTTTAAAAAGACTCCAGTTGATTTTCGATTTCACCTTTCTTTCCGTATATACACACACACACACACACACACACACACACACATATACATATATATATATATATATATATATATATATATATATATATATATATATATATATATATATATATATATGTGTGTGTGTGTGTGTGTGTGTGTGTGTGTGTGTGTGTATACGGAAAGAAAGATGAAATCGAAAATCAACTGGAGTCTTTTTATAATATATATATATAAATATATATATATATATATATATATATATATATATATATATATATATATGTGTGTGTGTGTGCGTGTATGTATATATGAATATGTACATATGTTTGTATGTGTGTTTATCTTTCTGTCTGTGTACTCATCCATAAAATATTTTAAAATCCTGGAAACGTTGTGCCTGATTGTTAAAATAGATTCAGTCAAGTGTTCCCATTTCTATGAGAATACTTTGACTTTTTGTTGAGATTTTCAATGAATGGTGACATTTAGTGACTACCTGTCAGCGTTAGAATAGAAACGTATATGATTTGAGACAGTAAAGTTGGATGGAAATCAAAAAGAATACTTGATGGGGTTATCGGAACAAAAACTAAAACTGTTCTGACAAAAGTATTTCTAGGTTTTGGAAATTAGCTATTCAGTGGACACTTCGCGTCAGTAATTGACAACCGTATTCCAAAGAATTATTGGAAATATAAGAAAAGAGAAAATAGATATTTCCTGCATGCAGTAATCAGCCTATGTTATAATTCAAGATGAAATCCGTTATGGTTGACAATATTGTCTTAAGTAGGTGTAACTCTAACATTGATATATATGAGATTTTTTTTCCTTTTGAAAACTAATATCACCAGGTCATACATGTGGTGGGCTATGTTATCATACGGTTCTTTTAGCCAGGCCTAATGAATTGCATACATTCATTTAGTGTAGGCTGATCGTAACTCAATTTCTTAATTCAATGCTTCCTATTGCAGTAATCCATGAGCTATCATTTCCTCCCCCTTCCTCACTACCAATCTCATAAATCCTATAAATATATATATATATATATATATATATATATATATATATATATATATAGTATAAAAAAGAAAACACAGGTAAGCATTAAGAGAAGGATTTTATCCAGGTATTTACGACCGTTCCATTGGTAAGTGCAACCTTATATTGCTATACTGCAAATAGCAGCCACTCAATTATAATTGTTGTTCACAGTCAAAATTTTCAAAATAGTGAGTGAAATAGTACGTTGAAACCATCCATCAAACTGGCTTTCTTAACCAAGAACTGGATCACAATAAGCAAATTTTTGCTTGTCTAACTACACACACACACACACACACACACACACACACACACACACACATATATATATATATATATATATATATATATATATATATATATATATATACATATGAACGCTGCATCTTTTCTTCTGATTCAGACTTTAGAAAGAACGCAGATATATCACGATGCCATCATGGGTAAAATTGAACTCAGTACAAATAATTTTGTCAACAAATAAATTGCCTTGGATTAACATTCTCACTTCGTAAAATAGATGAAAATAATTAAATCTAGTTAGTGCAAGTCTGTAAAATATATATGAGATTGCCAAGACAGGAATATCTCTAACATATATCTGCACCGTATACGATCTGATCTGAGATGAAACAAAAAGCGAACAAAAACATACCACTCTTTAACATAAGAATATCTTCGTTAGTGCACCCGAGGGATCGTACTGTATCATTAGGGATTTCCTAAAGATCATACAAAAGAGAAAATCTAATGTTTTCTGTCCTCTACTACAACAGTAGTAGCAAATCAGAATGAAAACCTCACAGGATTACAACCGTTTTTCAACTTACCATTTTTCCATTTCAATCTTATAGGATAACACGTTTACTCACACCTCCTCATAATACGTCGTATTTGTGAATCATAACAACTTCTTGAGAAAATACCAAATATTGTTTCGCAACAATAAAGTGAAATTTCACTTAATTGTTGCGAAACAAATTAAAAATTAAAAATTTAAATTTGTCCAGGTATCACGGCTATTGCCAATATAGGTTTGTTTTTATTGATTTATTATTTTTAATCGTATTCATTTGTATTACACGGCTCAGAAATATCCCTTTCTTTGAGCTATTTAATTGTAAAAAAACTATTTGAGTATATAACTCTATATATAATATTCTCGGCTCCATGCGCTGAGCTAATTTTTAGTCCCATAAAACCGGCTGCTATTTTTAGCGGCACGAGTATAGGACGTGCTAGACGCTGGGATACATGTGCGTTCAATAACAGATTTATCTCAGTCTTCCTAAGTATTTTGAAGTGAAACTTACCAATTTCTGGATACCTGCAGGAATAGGAAATTTCACTTAATTGTTGCGAAACAAATTAAAAATTTAAAATTTAAATTTGTCCAGGTATCACGGCTATTGCCAATATAGGTTTGTTTTTATTGATTTATTATTTTTAATCGTATTCATTTGTATTACACGGCTCAGAAATATCCCTCTCTTTGAGCTATTTAATTGTAAAAAACTATTTGAGTATATAACTCTATATATAATATTCTCGGCTCCATGCGCTGAGCTAACTTTTAGTCCCATAAAACCGGCTGCTATTTTTAGCGGCACGAGTATAGGACGTGCTAGACGCTGGGATACATGTGCGTTCAATAACAGATTTATCTCAGTCTTCCTAAGTATTTTGAAGTGAAACTTACCAATTTCTGGATACCTGCAGGAATAGGAAATTTCACTTAATTGTTGCGAAACAAATTAAAAATTAAAAATTTAAATTTGTCCAGGTATCACGGCTATTGCCAATATAGGTTTGTTTTTATTGATTTATTATTTTTAATCGAGACAGGCAAACCGTATTATTTTAATTAGTATTTTTCAATCTAGCTAACTTGGTCATTTGCAATGCAAACACGTGTATACTTGTATCAGTGTTTATCCCTATCATATATTCATTTGTATTACACGGCTCAGAAATATCCCTTTCTAATTGTAAAAGACTATTTGAGTTTATAACTCAATATCCCTTTCTAATTGTAAAAGACTATTTGAGTTTATAACTCTATATATTATATATATATATATATATAATTATTTGAAAAAAAAGGAAAAGAATGACTTCACTTGTAGTGTTAAAAAATGTGTCATTTAATGTTATAATATTAGAATATTATAACATTAAATGATACATTTTTAACACTACAAGTGAAGTCATTCTTTTCCTTTTTTTCAAATATACTTAACTGTACCAAGGATCTCACACATGTTCCAATATATATATATATATACAATGATATTAAATAAATGGAAACTATATTTATAAAACCATATTTATTTTATTATATATATTTCAAGGGTACCAAAACACTTTGGTACGCTTTCCTCAGATAAAATACAAAGTTTGCTTTATAAATAGAAACATACCCATGAAATTATCGTTTGGATATTCTCTGGAGTTATGAGGGATATTGGTTTTGTATTTTAATGTAAATAAATATTAAGTTAAATTAAATTAAATTAACTGAGTTAAGAAGAATATTTATATTTATGTGATTGAAAATGGGGAGATACGAAAAAAAAACTCCGGTTTTATCTATTTATTCGTTAGTGTGAGACTATTTAGTCAAAATAAGTATAGCTGTTGAAGATACATTTAGCCAGAATCAGTTAGTGGGTATTAATCTATTGAAAAAATATTGAAAAAATATTGAGAAAATATTGAAAAAATATTGAAAAAATATTGAGAAAATATTGAAAAAATATTGAAAAAAATATTGAAAGAATATTGAAAAAATTATTGAAAAAATATTGAAAAAGTTTGAGAAAAATTATTTTTAAAATTATTTTTTAAAGAAATAAAAATTAAAGAAATAAAAATTAAAGAAATAAAAATTAAAGAAATAAAAATTATTAAAATTAAAATTTTAAAAATTAGGACTATATACGTATATATTTTATGAAACTTTAAGAAGTGGAATTATAGCAAATGTTATAGATATTATGACTTAGAGATATCAATATATTAAAACCAAGTGGATGAGATTGTTATGGAAATTAGTAGGAATATTATAAGTATAATTATAAGTTATATATAGTTCTGAATGTTGAATTCTGGCGATGTCTACAAGAATTAAATAAATTCGTTCTTAGATTAATAGAGTTTTTACATTTAAGTATGTAAAAAGTTTAGTCAATAGATAATTTGCAGAATCTAGATTTTTAGAATATTTAATATCATTGAATATTTACTCCAGGAAACTGTTGAGTGCTCTAAATTAGTTATAAACATTTATATTTGTCGGACTTCCAACAAATTAAATACCCCTTCTACTTATATATATATAGGCTGTTCCAAGCATTTATTTAAAAACGTTCTTTGTACAGAGTTTTTTTCTTTTCGAAATATGTATGTTTTAAGGTATTCTGAGGCTGTGTTATGCTAGATATTTTTCCAATATTTTTCTAATTTGTTTTAAAACTTTGCTTCAAGCATTATTTACGGTGATTGTCGCATACAATACAGTTGCGGGTGTGTACGTGATCGGTGTAGACGAGGGCGCCTAAAGACAGTGAAGACGTTGAAAGGCCGCCAGCAGTTCAAGCATGGAACCGCCTACTACAGTAGTAATTTCAATTTAAGAAACAAATTTGATTGACAGGTGGAGAATGAAAAGAACCAAATAGTGGACCACCATGAGTGGCTAGAAATATCGATGTCGTGTACAATTCTTGACCATTCATAGAATGACAACAACAGGATATAAGCCGACAGGTGAAGGATATCGATGTAAAAGGACATTAGGAAAATCTGCTTCGTAGAATCAAGACATATCTGAGGACCTTGCGATTTTCAGAGTCAAGTTCGATGTTTACATCGATCGTGTCTCGAGCTGGTTGCCAGAGAAACGATTGTAATATGTCCAATAAATTCCATTCGGCGCAACACTGATTCTCTTTTTTTCTGTGATATCATACTCTGTTCTATGAGAGCACCGAGTGCTCAAACGAGCTACCGCAAACGGACGCTTTAAGCATCCAACACCAATTATATATATATAACGAATTGAATTATAAATAGAGGTATCGTCTTAAGTCATACATATCAAGTTATGGAAATGCTCAATGTACTATAATTATCAGCGACCACGCAAGTCAAAATAGTCCAAAGTATTGATATATGGTGTGATGTCAGGATATTTGAAGACAAAAGTAGTACAGTGCATACTATATGGTTTAGGGAAAGTCAACCAGAGATACCAAACAATTCAAAAATATTTACTGTTCGACAAATGTTTCGACTAATGCAGATAAAAATAAAGTTCTTCCATTATTAACAGTAAAATAATTCCATTGCTGATGTAAACACAGGCAATACATCAATGTATCTGCATCATCACCCCAGGATAAACACAATTTATCAAAACTGATTCGTAAACTTATATTGACAGAAATGCCAAAATCTCCACGGAGTTACCAGTAGAAAGATATTAAGTAAATTGGCAAAAGAATATATTAATACTGAAGTATGTTGTATCAAGAAATTATAAAGAATAAATTTCCTCGTTCAGTGTAAACGTTAGTAATTCGAATTTACTGGGTCACATCTGATACAGTTAGGGTACATATAAAGGGCATAGTAATAGTATGCTCGATTATAACTCACATTGTGGAAATTTCTCATCTGATATAGGGCGGGCCCCAACAAAATATATTTAAAGAAATTTGTGAATTTGAAGGATGGAAACCAATGTTTTGTTATTTGTAAAAAAACATATTAATTTGTTCCGTGATATATGTTAACATAGTAATTATGTAAATGATAGTATTAAATATGAAATGTCTAATAATAAAATAATTAGAAAACGAAACATCTCTGATATAATCTCTCCTACGGTATCCAAGAATTGTCTAATAAAGTTATTTTTATATACAATCAAACAAAACACCTGCTGCACGAGTATATATATACCATAGGATTATTAATAAAAATACATTTTAAATGTCATACCTCCATAACGCCTAAGTTAACTGATAATATAACTTTTAGTAACCATAAGAAAATAAAAATGTAAGATTATATTAAATAATCAATTAGGTAAATAAAATAAAACCGCTGCAGTCTCACCGCCTCTAGCATATATATCCAGCACGAGAACATGGTGCCTATAATATAAGTAGATTATAGTATATGAATATATATTTATCACAGCAAATAGCAAAACTTTTCATATAGGCGATACATTTAACTATTTAAGTGGCGCTACTATTTACATTCTTTTAGAAAACAACTACTTCATTTGTTAAATTCATTTGGGGCTTACGTAATCCCATCATAGAATATAGCTTACAATGTTGTTACTTACACAGTGGGTATTTCTGCATATAATCCCTGTTTGATCGAAGCTCTGGAAATAGCAATGTTTCATAAATCACTTTTGAATCGTCAAGAATTATTTTTTGCTGCCCACACAGTATTCATTTTTCTTTATCTTGAAGATTTTCTGAGCTTATACAGGTTTTTCTCATTCGAATAATTACTCCACTTATAAATTCTGTATAATCAATTCCCTAATAGCAGATTTTACTTTCTAAGTATATACTTGCATAGGCATGAATAATAATTACGAAATATTTTTGATTCTTATTAATGTCAGATGAATATAATCAAATAAGAACTTCGTATGGAGCATTTTGATTTTGTTTTCAAGATTCGTTTAATATACTGTATAAAGGATATTTATTTCTCTTTTGAGGATGTTATACTTCTTTAAATATATTATATAATTAGCTCTCTATAATTAAGTATTCTTTCAGATTTAATTGCTGTATTTGTAATAAATATATCTTGAAATATATATTGGAAGTAAATGTTTATTCTCGCTGAGATAATTAAAACATGTTATTTCCGTACGTTTGAATTCTACTTTTCATTAACATAATTAAGGTTTATTTTTAGTGCAGGTTTTATATACAATAATAATAATTGTTTCTACTTTTGGCATAAGGCCTGCAATTATCCCAGTACATTACTGGTACTTTATTTTATCGACCCCGTAAGGATGAAAGGCAAAGTAAACCTCGGCGGGAATTGAACTCAGATCGTAAAGGGACGTAACTATGCTGGAAAGCATATCCTACCCTCTATATATACAATAATAATAATGTTAGTTATGAATTGTCCCATTATTATTTTCTCTAATACTCATGTAAACTTTAATAAACTAAATCCAATTAATTATACTTTTGATATTAAGTCATGCTTCGAAAAACAAGATATACTTGTAACCAGAAAGTTTATATATATATATATATATGGGAGGGTGATATTGTTATAATGTTGCCAGAAATAATAATAAAACACACTCACTGTTTGGTTTTGATTGGTTGCCTCATCTGTATCTTTTATTTCTCCGTAGTTAATTTATCTGGCAATCAATGTTTCTCATTGATTGACCAACGGTTAAAAATACAGATATAAACATATATATATATATATATATATGTATATATATATATATAGTCTATTTGAAGGAAACACTGTTTTAAGAGGAGATAAACAAAAATGTGAACTCTTCTATATATATGTATGTAAACAATGTTATTTTATACCATATTCTTAACTCCATTATAAATGTTATTATACACTTCCGTAGCATGAAGAACCCCACAAGGCTGAAACCGGTACTATAAATTCCTTTTTTGTGAATAAATGTTTTGCTGTTATTCTATGAGAAAATCCCATTAGCATTTTCTACTGTTTTTTTCTTTTTTACTATTATTTATATCAACTGAGTCACTTCTCTTCACTCTAAATATATATATAATTGTTTCTACTTTTGGCACAACGCCAGCAATTACCCAGTGCATTAGTGGTACTTTATTTTATCGACCCCGTAAGGATGAAAGGCAAAGTTAACCTCGGCGGGATTTGAACTCAGATCATAAAGGGAGGTAAATCTATGCTTCAAAGCATGGCGTCCGACCCTCTACCGATACTGACAATCCACCGCCACTAGAATTTCTACTTTTGGCACAAGGCCAGATATACCCCAGTGTACCACTGGTACTTTATTTTATCGACCTCGTAAGGATGAAAGGCAAATTTAACCTAGGCGGATTTAAACTCAGAACGCAAAGAGCCATAACTATGCTGCAAAACATGGTGTCTGACGCTCTACCGATACTGCCAAACCACTGCCCTTTAATTGTTTCTACTTTTTGGCACAAGGCCAGCAATTACCCAGTGTATTACTGGTACTTTATTTTATCAACCCCGTTCAGGATGAAAGGCAAAATTAACCTCGGCGGGATTTGATCTCAGAATGGCAAGGGCCGTAACTCTATGCGTCAAAGCATGGCGTCCGACCCTCTACCGATACTGCCAATCCACCGCCAATATATATATAATGTATGCGTATGTGCGTAGGGTGCTCTTTCAATGGGAAAGCGGAAATTTCTTACACTGATTACCTGATATATGTGTGCGCGTATCTTTGTATAGCTAGCTAGATGGATATAGTTATAGTTCTATTACTTAGATACACACACACACACACACACACACACACATACTTACCCACGGACATACACTCACATTGTTTTTCGCACCACGCCACCCACATACACACCACATATAAACACAAACACACACGTGCGTACACACTCCAGAACACGGAATCCAGAACATGGAACCTCGTCCTTCTTCTCACATACACACACACACACACACACACTCAGGTACACTTACACACACACACAAACACCTCCTTCAGCCTTCCCCGCTTCGACTCCCCGTTTCTCTCGCCCAACTCCACCCGCCACTACCCTTACACGCCTCACCCTTCCACCACTTGCTCATCTTATTGTTAATTCTTATGTTTATTTTTACATTTATTTTTATTTTTATTTGTTCCCCTTCCCCCTTTTTTCTAAATGTATTTCCACACACCCTCGGAACTCTCTTCCTAACCTATTTATCCTGAAGAAGGGCTTATGCCCGAAACTCCCCCCCCCCCCCACACCACTCTCAAGAGCGTGAACCTAATAAACCTTTATTTGTCTGCCTCTCTGTTTTGTTCCCGTCTAAATTTGCACTATATATATACACATATATATATATACATTTCAAACGCGTATATTCGTGCGTATATTCGTATATACTGGTACGTATATTTATGTTTTTAATTTGTTTTAACCCCCACGGCAACGTATTTTGAAATTTCTAAATTCGTATATGTTTACCAATGATTCATTAGTTGCTAGATCTTGACCATATTGATTTATCCGTGCTTAATACCACAATGGTTTGTGTGGAAATTAAACATAATATGGCTGCTTTATTGGCAACGGTTGAGATTTATCGAACACAAATAACGAAGAAGTGAGAATCAGCACAGTAATGAGCAGTTTTTCAGAGTAGACAACTCTTCTTGTTGCCAACATTGACATCCGCCACTGCAATGTAAGCATACACTATAAGCTGTGAATAAACAAGTGATCTTATAGCTTTTCCTAACCGTATACGAAAGATACACAGACTTTCACACATACACACAAGCACATTCTCACACATATATAAAACACACATGTATATATATATATATATATTACACACATATATACACATATATATATACATACATACCTACATATATACACACATATATACACACATATATACACATATATATATACATACATACCTACATATATACACACATATATACACACATATATACACACATATATGGGGGCTGCCAACTCGTTTTCGAGTACGGCCACTACTTTATATCCATGTAGGAGAACCCCTACCGATACGCTGAACGAGTGCGACTTTTTAGTCCAGCCAGCGACTTGAAAACTCTGGTACAAACACTACACTAATGCTGGGCCCATGGTACCATGTGACGACAAGTGCCGAGAGATCTCCAGATATAAAGCAATGCCTGCGCCGTGAAGCTTTTATAGTGAGCAAAGGCATTGCACAAAGCCAGTCCCACTCTCTTAACCGAGATGATATTTACCAAAAAGAAGAACAAGTCAACATCATTGGATACCATCAGGGTTGCAGGTGTTATATCAGAGTTTTCCTTCTAGAATTCTGCCTTGACAAAGGCTAAGGGGTCATCTCTCCCGGTGATTTTGGTGACACACATATATACATACATACATACCTACATATATATATATATACATTACACACACACACACACACACACATATATATATATATATATATATATATATATATATAGGTATGTATATATATATATATTTGTGAATAGTGGTAGCTATGGTGCTTCCGTAGGCGGTATGCCAAAATTAGATCTCGATATTCATCAGAGTAGAGTGTAGGAATTATCAAAAAAACGAGAAATCAGTGATACATCTGGACTTAGTTTATTTCGTGTTACAAATGTTTCGCCGGCATGTAGCTCGAGCCATGGTCCTTGTATGGATCTGGCTGATTCTACTTCTGCGGGTTCTTTCAGACACGCCTGTTATGTCCGGAGCAAATTTTATCACTGAGGTGTTGTTATCAAAACAACCCCTCAAAAAACCTTCTTTCCACTCTTGTCATGCCATTGGTTGTTTTTACTCCACGTCATCACAAGTTCTTGTCAGTATCTGCTGCCACACGGTTCATCAACCATTTTCCGTCCAACATATTTCAATTGGGTCATGCTTGGTTCAGTACCTCATGCGTCTGCTCACACTTCAGAGTAAGCACCCACACATACTAGAATAAACACATAGTAACACACACATATATATACTCAGACATACACCTATCTATGCATTCACACTCGTACGTCTACATGCTCAGACACCCACACCGCTACATACATACATCGCAGTATATATACTCACGCACCCTCTCTCCCTCTCTCCCATGAGCCCAGTCACACACACTTGTTAATACATGCCGCCACAAGCCTTCTGACTGTTCTGTATCAATTAGGTAAGCATGTCATATTTAAACGTACACATATATACATACACATGTACGCACGCACACATACGGCCAAACTTCTATACATTTAAATATATATATATATATATATATATATATATATATATATATTTTTTAGTCGTTTGGAAGCCTCGACAATGCAAATGGGTAAATCTCCGGGTAACAAGATCCGGTGGTGGAGAGAGAGATGTAAGTGGGTGTACGTTGAGATGCGTGGTGTGTAAAGATGTGTAAATGTGTAGAAGAAAGAAGGCAAGAGTATAAAGGATAAAATTAAAATAACAACACAAGAGAGAGTTACCTTGGGAGAGATTTAATAGTCCCTATATATTTCGAATTCACATCCATCAACTGGGGTTTTTTTTTCCGGGGTAAAGGTTCTCTGTCGGACAGGTGCGAAACGCGTCCTCCGCTGTTTGTTGTTTTGAATATCTGAGGTATTCGGTAGAGCGCGTTTTTTCTGGTATTGGACTCTGGAGTGGTAGCACTGGTCGATTGCTTTAGTGATTTTCAGGAGCAAGTCCCCGGGTGCTATTGGCAGTCGATGTGTCCGCTCTGAGAGTGTCCGCTTATGGACGTGTAATTGGCGGTTGAGATGTCTCAGGATCTGTTTAATACATGTGCGATGTATGGGGTTAGTGGTGTTTTGGAAACCTGGTGTACGTAGGCTTACTGGTAAGCGGATGTTCCTGATGGTATTGGGGATGACATCGTTTTTTAGGCAGCGTTTCAGGAAAATAATTTGACAGCCAGCGTTGGCCCATTTCTCCGACAGTCTAAACAGTTCCCTTACGCATGCAAACAATTCCCGGCTCAGGTGTAAGGATAAGAGAGTATTGAAGTTTGCTTGAAGCATTGTGGAATAATAAATAAATATCTTTAAGTCGTTTGGAAGCCTCGACAAGGCAAATGGGTAAATCTCCGGGTAACTGTCGGAGAAATGGGCCAACGCTGGCTGTCAAATTATTTTGCTGAAACGCTGCCTAAAAAACGATGTCATCCCCAACACCATCAGGAACATCCGCTTACCAGTAAGCCTACGTACACCAGGTTTCCAAAACACCACTAACCGCATACATCGCACGTGTATTAAACAGATCCTGAGACATCTCAACCGCCAATTACACGTCCATAAGCGGACACTCTCAGAGCGGACACATCGATTGCCAATGGCACCCGGGGACTTGCTCCTGAAAATCACTAAAGCAATCGACCAGTGCTACCACTCCAGAGTCTAATACCAGAAAAAACGGCTCAAGCGAAAATATGAGTGGATCTTGTCGAAACGCCACAACAGGAACATCGACACTAACGAACAGACGGACCAGAACCACGTGGGAAACAACAACTTAACAACCGCCACCGCTGCATCCACCAACACCGAGCCATACCTCAACGATGCGACGCACCTGGTCACCGACCTAACCGGCACTCTCACGAGCGACGAGCTGAAACTCCTACACCTCGGACCCAAGTTCATCGTCTCACAACGTCTCGACGACAGACTCAAACTCAACATCGAGGCCAACTTTTGTCGAGCCGCTTACCAACTTAAATGGGTGACCGCCATCAACAGCGCCACAGAAAATAACAGCGCCCACGTAACCCACCCCAAGTTCCCCACTTACCACCCGAAAACCCAATGCACGCCCCCACCCACCAACCACGAACTCGACACTAAACTCATCAGGCTAAAACACTCCATCTCGGATATACTTCACAAACACACACGCACAACACATAACCCCACCAAATCTCAACTCACCACTCTCTCCAATCTAAAATCGAAGAACCTCATCTATCTCCCCTCCGACAAGGGAAAAGAATTCTGCGTCATCAGCAGAGAGGCCTACAACACCCTGGCCCTCCAACACCTTGACGATGACAACCTCTACTACAAGGTGACGGGAATCACTCTCGCGCAGATAGAAGAGCACATCAACGCCGCCTGGACCAACATCTGCG
>OZ024746.1:49068956-49101456 GCA_964016885.1 Eledone cirrhosa
AGATTTTGTGGTATTTGTTTGTCGTCGGAAAGCACTCATCCAGCGCTCGGAAGAAAAGTCCTGGCACGTTGGTGCGTACATGTTTAGAATAAGGCGCATTGAACCAGGTAACGGCCTTAGATAAGTTCCTTTGTGTGCGTGGATTCATGTTGTTGTGTCTAGGGTCGTTGCCGGCCCAGTGCTCTGCCCCACCTCAATTTCGTCTCGTGTGTTGTCCCTGTCTATTAGTCTGCTACGTTCGTCGTGGTTATGTTCTACCGTTGTAAATTTACGTCGTTCTATGTAGTCATCTATACGTCTATTCCCCTTAGGTCTATGTGATGTTATTGTCAGTGCTGTGGCACTAGAACTAGGCTGTTCGTGCTCTGTGGCGTGTGCCCCGTTTTTATTTGTCGAAGATCTGTCCAAGGTTCCAGTTTCCACCGAGTATGCAGTGTGCGTGCACACCGGGTGGTCTGGCTCCCATGGGTGCCTTAGTTTTATCTCTGGTCGGTCGTGTGCCATTAAAGTTAGTATTGTTGTTATTTGTGTTCCTGGCTACTACTACTGGGTCAATTTTTCTACCTAGGGAGGCGCCCCCACTATTGTTAGGCTCTACTCTAACATATCGTTAGGCTCTACTCTATCTGCGGTATATACTATGGTGTCTTTGTAACCGGCCCTGCGCAGTGCCTCATTATAATATTCGGCGTGCTGTTTAAACACTTCTGCGTTAAACGACAAGGTGCATACGCGTTTTGACACCCCTTTAACTATGGCTTCTATGACTGACTTAGGGTGATTCGATTGCCTGTTCACATACTGCAGGTTTTCGTTGGGCTTATGGTACGGTCTGTGGATTTCCGTATTCATTTCGAAGGTAACGTCCAGGAAATTGAGAACCAGTCAATTACCTCCTTAGTGGAGGTCAATAGGCTAAGCTTAGTTTTGTTTCTAAGTACCGGTATTATCCTATCTATAATATTCTTACTGGTCTTTCCTAGGTCGGATTTGGAGGGTGCTATTAACCTAACCGGTAGTTTAGTTTTAAAGTCTAATTTGTGGTCCTTAATAGATATACGTGGTCTTCTAGGTACATATACCTCGGTTCTATCCTCTAGTCCTAGCCCCGTCAGTATACTTTTTGCCGTGGCGTTAATACCATCTAAATTTGTCTGTCCAGTGGTCCTATAGTTTTTCCTAATCTCCTTTCCGAGACATTCGTGTATATGTGTGGATATGCGTATGCATGTTAAGTTGTCCTTTCTTGTTTTCGTTTTTGTTTTGTGTGTATACATCTATATATATATACTTATATAAAATATATATATATATATATATATATATATATATATATATATATATATAAAAGACGTAAAATAAGAAAATCTTTTTTTAAAAAAATTTTTTACTTACTTAAATTTTCACTCCAACTAATTAGTTTCTGCAATGGGATAAAGACAGTTACGTAATCTAACTGTCGAGAATTCATTGCGTCATCAGGGAGTCTATTCTCAGCTAAGTCTCCAGGCAATGCGCGGACACTGGCGGCTCATATAAAAATAATAATAATTCGGTAGATAGAACAGCTGGCGAGGACTGAATTCTATGTACTGAAATCCTCACTGCTTCTAGTCAAATGGCCGATTCTAAAGAATCAATCACGTGACACAGAGGCTAGTCAGAAGGAATGGGATGGTAAGATGACTGACGCCTACTATCACCCCCCCAAAAAATTTTTTTAGAAGTGGTTTTGGCAGGTTTGCTCGACAAATCAGTGATTTGGAGATAAATATAGATAATTTAATATATCAACTAACATAAGCGCACAGATGTGTGTGTGTGTGTAAGTACGTGTGTAGGCAATGTTTATGTACGTATGTGTTCGTAAGTGTGTGTGAACATGTGTGAGTTTACGTTTGTGTGTGTATGTGTGTGTGTGTGTATATATAAATGTATATATATATATATATATATATACATATAGTTATCTAATGAACAACATAGGATAGTTGTTTAATTTACCGGTGTTTTCTTGAAAGCAAACGATATTTACTTTCATTCATCAGAATGAAAAAATCCTAGGTGTGTATGTATATCCGTGTATGCACATGTGCGTATATATGTATGTATGTGAATGTATGTGTGTATGTATATATGCGTGTGTATGAGCGTGTGTATATATATATATATATATATATATATATATATATATATATATATATATATATATATATATATATATATATTTAAATGTATAGAAGTGTGGCCGTATGTGTGCGTGCGTGGTAGTGTATGTATATATGTGTACGTTTAAATATGACATGCTTACCTAATTGATACAGAACAGTCAGAAGGCTCGTGGCGGCATGTATCAACAAGTGTGTGTGACTGGGCCCATGGGAGGCAGGGAGAGAGGGTGCGTGAGTATATATACTGCGATGTATGTATGTATGTGGCGGTGTGGGTGTCTGAGCATGTAGACGTACGAGTGTGAATGCATAGATAGGTGTATGTCTGAGTATATATATGTGTGTGTTACTATGTGTTTATTCTAGTATGTGTGGGTGCTTACTCTGAAGTGTGAGCAGACGCATGAGGTACTGAACCAAGCATGACCCAATTGAAATATGTTGGACGGAAAATGGTTGATGAACCCTGTGGCAGCAGATACTGACCAGAACTTGTGATGACGTGGAGTAAAAACAACCAATGGCATGACAAGAGTGGAAAGAAGGTTTTTTTGAGGGGTTGTTTTGATAACAACACCTCAGTGATAAAATTTGCTCCGGACATAACAGACGTGTCTGAAAGAACCCGCAGAAGTAGAATCAGCCAGATTCATACAAGGACCATGACTCGAGCTACATGCCGGCGAAATATATATATATATATATATATATATATATATATATATATATATATATATATATATATATATATATATATATGTAATTTATATATATGTAGGTATGTATGTATATATGTGTGTCACCAAAATCACCGGGAGAGATGACCCCTTAGCCTTTGTCAAGGCAGAATTCTAGGAGAAGGAAAACTCTGATATAACACCTGCAACCCTGATGGTATCCAATGATGCTGACTTGTTCTTCTTTTTGATAAATATCATCTTGGTTAAGAGAGTGGGACTGGCTTTGTGCAATGCCTTTGCTCACTATAAAAGCTTCACGGCACAGGCATTGCTTTATATCTGGAGATCTCTCTCAACTTGTCGTCACATGGTACCATGGGTCCAGCATTATGTGTCAATAATATATATATTATTGTAGAACAACTGTCGATCCTGGGGACGAGCGTTCCAATTGTTGGTACAATGAAACAGACTGCACGTGAAATTAAGACATGCTTTTCTGAAATCATGTGCAATCTTAACATAGTTCACAAAGAGGTTCCACGTGGTATAGTAAAGCTGGCCCGTTCAATTACTATTACATTTCATTTTTGCCATGCAACTAGAACAATATCAGTTAGTATATGTTTTGGGTAGTAGAGACAATGTAGTGAAAACAATGGACGTGTTTCAGTCTTTTTAGATTTCTTCAATGAAGCATATTCACTTCATTTGGCTAGAAAACGTTGAGGTTTTTTTAAAAAATTAGATGGATTAATATAACTCAAATAGGCGCTGCTTTAGAAGGAGATTATATTTTATCTGTGAAGAACAAATTTCGTTCTTCCTCTTCATTTCAGTTTTACTGTACTTTAAGTAAGACATATTAAGATAGTATCTTATGTGACGATCTTGATACTGAATAAGTTAAATGATAAATATCTTCATTGGCAATGACTGTTTTGTGTATATTTCACTAATACGAAAAACGTATCACGATTTATATGAATCAAAGAAAAATAAGATAAAACTAAAGAAAAATACTGTGAGAAATGAACAATTGTCGAATATTTATTTTACATTATTCAATTTCATTTTATTTTTCCTTATCGAAACTATGTTAACGGGGAATTGTCTGGATATATGTAAACGTACACAATTATATATATATACATATAGGAAAAGAATCAGGGCCCCAACGGCTGAGCTCAGGCCGGCTCGACAGCCGTCGGTGTCTTGACTCTTTTCGTATTACCCACTCTACTGCACTAGTATCTAGTACTCTGGTGCGTTATGGTCCACCTGGTTCCTTACCACACTTCCTTCGTTATATATATATGTATATATATATATATTAAAATAACAGATTAAAGTTTAAGCAAAGAATCGCTGCTTTCACCCTTAACTCTAGGGTTCTTATATATTTGATAGATATATTTATCCTTATCGAGTCCTCTTTGGATTTTAGTCTTTAAATTTATTATTATTATTATTATTGGGTGCTATACGAGAATGCTGAGGATGGCTCTGAACATTAATCAGTATACACTGAGGATGAAAAACTCAGAGCTGTATGGGAGCCTCCCAAAATCAGCTCATAGGTGACATAGAGGAGCCTGAGGTTAGCTGGACATGCTCACCGATATCCAGAGTTGACATTGCACTCAATGCTCCTGTGGGAGCCCCTACAAGGACACGTTGGAAGCGGCAGACCAAGGTTAACGTATGTTGATGCCCTAAGGACAGACACTGGTCTTTTGGAGACGCAGGGCATGGCAGCGATAATGAGGGACAGAGACCGGTGGAGAGAACTCACCCATGGATCTCGGGAATTTTACGCGCCCTAGAGAATATATATATATAACGAAGGACGTGTGGTAAGGAACCAGGTGGACCATAATGCACCAGAGTTATATATATATATATATATATATATATATATATATATATGCATGATAACGGAAGAAGCTTTTATTTTTCAACGGCGATGAATAGTTTAATAATTTCTTGTTCATCGCTTCACTCGTCAGATATATATGTATATATATATATATATATATATATATATGTGTGTGTGTGTGTGTGTGTGTGTGTGTGTGTGTGTGTGTGTGTGTGTGTGTGTGTGTGTGTGTGTGTGTGTGTGTGTGCGTGCGTGTGTGTGCATGTGTGCGCGCGCGTGTGTGTGTGTTGTACTTCAAAGCATTTTACGAATAAATTTAGGTAGACAAATCCCCTAAAATCATAAATGTAGTTAATGACCTAATCCATTTTCTCTCAACAGATGACCCTTATTGAATCACTTCGTCATAACTATCATCATCATCAACACCAGTAGCAGCAGCAGCATTATCATCACCATCATCATCTTCAGATATTATCTGTCTCCTGCACGGTTAAATTTTCCCATGTCGGTGTCGGTGCCATTTATTTTTCCCAGTTATGTTTCATTCATTTAACGATCTCATCTCTCCAACGCTAAAATACTTGAACCTGTAGCTATTCATATCGATTTTACACAGGTTTGTCCATCTGATGTCATTTGCTGACTTCAATCTGCTCTTTTAAATGTGTTTTATGGTGTCATGTCCTTTTTCTTTGCTCACTTAGCATCTGGTGTGTTTTTCTATACTTTTTAGTAATTCTTAATATTCTTTTTCGTATTGTTCTAAATATATGAGCCATGTTTTTAGTCATCGATCATGTCTCTGCTCCATAAGTCATTGGTGGTTTCATCTTTTTTTCTTTAGTTCCTGTTGCTCCCTATAAGGCGTGGGCGACTATCATCATTTATGTACTTCTTCTCGGCACTCCCTGAAAACCATTAAGCGTTTCGAAGTTAAGGTTCCATTTATAACCTTATATAGGGGTTTATTTCAGATACTGTCAGCCGTAGCCAAATGGACTTAAATCATTTCAATATATTTTCAAAGGAACATTAACTAACGTTATTTCCACTATTGAAATAACATTTATTTATATTGTTCCACTCTGCTTTTAACGATTCAAAGGGTAATTGTGCGTCTTGTTTAAATTAACGTTCCTTCAAATCACTTTACTCAATTATCAACGGAACAGTTGATAAGGCGTTATTTCACTCAACCGTCATATGTAAAATAGGAGTGATACACTGGTAGAAATGTTCTGCTCTTCACGCAAAAAGACATCTTCTCACCACCTCGTCAAATTACCAAAGCCACATAGCACTATCACCCCACTTTCAGTAAGCACACGCAATACCCCATTACTCTTTATACCCCCCCCCCCTCTTTTTTTAGATCCGAAAATCGATTAAAAATGTTTATCAATTTACAGGGAAATGGTATTTTTAGGTATGTTTACATTCATGAGATCCATGAATATCTTTATATATGTTGGTGCTGTCTTGGTTACATACTCTGTATTTATACAAATATAACTTTATCATACGCTTCGGCTGCTACCACGTTTCTTATATTTATAAATATACTCACATCCAGAGAAATACCGATATATTCATAAATATTTGCATATATATGTGGGCGTGCGTATGTTATCTGTGTGTTTGATTCAAAAGCAAAACCAAATCTACGAGTCTTTAAAACGAAAGTAGATCTTTCTCATTTAAACATACATACACACGCACGCTTGCATAACGTGTATAGTACACATTGTTCAGTTGTGTCAATGGAATATAATAGCGATCTAATCATATAAATGACTGTATTCATGTTCATTCAAAGAACAACAGCATCTGATGCATGTTATCAACAAATTTAATCTCACAATGAAAAACTATAGTAAGTACATTTTCCATTACCGAAAAGACGAAAATATATTCTAAATCTAAACGCTTGCCAGATTAATTCAATATTCAACTACTGTTCTATTACCGGGATTCAATTTAATAATCCTTCTTTAGAATATACTTCGTTCTTTCATTTTTTGAAATCATATTTCTTTGTATTATTCAAACATATATAGATACATTCATATATATATATATATATATATATATATATATATATATATATATATATATATATATATGTGTGTGTGTGTGTGTGTGTGTATATATATATATATATATATATGTGTGTGTGGGGGTATGTATAAGTGTGTATGTGGGGGTTTGTGTCTCTGTAGGTATGTATACGTGAATGTATGTATTTATGTATATAAATATATAAAAAGAAAATGTCAGATTGACAGATAGAAATGCTTATTTGAATGTTACAAAGTTTGGTAAAAACTTCTAACAATGTTATATATATATATATGTATATAGTGACGAAACATAAGTCAATTGCATGAACTCATAATCCTTTATTTACTGCTATATATATTTCGATGAAAGCCATTGAATGGCTATGACCTCATCAGGCAGTTTGTCAGTTCTTAGATATGCCAGCTCTGTGTTTATGGTGTTTATATATATATATATATATAATCCTATTTCAATTTTATACGTATTACTTAAAGTATATATTAGACCAATAACGATTGTTTTCTCAATTTTTATATATTGTTATATATTGATAAAGCCAAATACACTATACGTTGACCAATATACTCACACTGGCACCGACTACTGCTACTACTACTACTACTGCTACTGCTACCACTACTACTAATACTACAACTACTGCTGCTGCTACCGCTACTACTAATACTACTACAAATACTGCTACTACTGCTACTACTACTACTACTACTACTACTACTACTACTACTACTACTACTACTACTACTACTACTACTACTACTACTGTCGATAGAATACAGCCCCAGAGAATGCACTGAAATAATCGATTTTTCTCTCCCCTCAAAATTGTTGGTCTTGTGCCTAAATCAGAAACGATTATAAGATAAGAGAATGTATTAGTAAAGGCATAGACGTTGAAGTAATTCTCACAACCATGAGATCTATGCCTCACAGAGAAGCTACTTATCAATTGCTTCCCTCTTTGGGATACCTTAAAACAAAAAAAAAACATACAAATACCATCAAGCAACCATCTTAATTTGAAATTTGCCAGGAGATTGGTCTGTTAATGTATATTCCAGTCGATAGATTTGGTTGCTTACAAGTAACATCTTCAGTGGTGCACCTGCTATTTGAAGAGTTGTAAAACCTATTACATAAACACTATGACTGAATAGTGAATACATTTATAATTGTTTAATTGAAAGAAAACATACGTTATACGTGTAAATATTCAGATTAGTTGACATTCATAGCTTGTAAAATTATTGAAAAGGACGTTTGTCGGAGGCTACAAATCTAGCTTCCAACTAAACCAGATTTGACACACCTGCTTGATATTATGTGCTAGTACTTATTACTATTAGCACCTGCCACCGAAGAACCGGATATTAAACATTTCCGCTTTCAATGTTACGGAAGCCTTCTTCTGTGAAGACTTTATTAAAAGCAATTAATTGTGGTATTTTGGGGTTGAGCGCGTTATTTTCTTTTTTTTCCTTTACGTCCTCTTTTATGGTATCCTTCATCGCTTGTATACTAAAATTGAAAAATTAAACAACAATGAGACTAATTAGTAGCAGTAATAATAAAAATGTGAACACTCTAGTGAAAAATTGGTTTTTAATCTTTTGTTAACTCATTTGATCTAGAAATGAAATGACTTTTAGATAACAAAATCATTAGTCTCTTCAACTGTTTTGTTTAACTTTTTCATTGCCTAATGTTCTGGAAATGTATTTTCCTACTTACAATAGTTACAAATAAAAATTGTTCTGATTGCATCGATTTGGTATTGAAGCAATTTTAGCTAGTTTCGTTTCAACCATTTTTATTTGATTACGGTTGAAACAATTTTATAGTGGGTTTCAATTGGTAACATTCACAATCGTATTTCATGAGTCTGTTTAGAAAACGATCTGACAATTCTTACTCACAATTTTCTTTTTATATTCGTACTAAACTTCACCTCGCTTTATATCCACAACAAACCGAGTTTATGACGAATGGAGAAATTAATAAATATATTGCTAGATAATTGGAACCAGAAATTTCAAACAAATCATTTCTGCAGACACTTTACTGCTGAGAAAGATTTTCAATAAGAAATCTAGTAATTTCGTTTATTATATTATGGAGAATGCGATTTGGGACATTGGAAATATTCCAGATTTCAATGTCATTCACAGAGTTAAGGTTTTCATACTCTGGATATTATTCTAGTTATGAAATTGCAACAAGAGCGCAGTGGTATACACTTAAAATGGTTCTAATGAATTACAAAATCGGTTGTGTTATGAAAATCAAGGGTAACGGGCCAGGTATTGTATTCATCGTTTACCTGGAAAATAAGTGCATACTAATCGAAGTATCAATCCCAACATATGATAAAATCTTTCAAAATGGAAACATCCTAAGATTTGACTATAGAGATTATCAGAATGCGAAGATTGAATCCGAAAACAATCCCTATAATAATAGGATACTTTAAAATAAGATACTTTAAAATATTTAACTAAAACAGCCCTACGTAAAATTGTATACAGCAAAGAGAAAATAGCACTATATATATTTTTCTACGTTTAATTATGTTACATCATGGTAAATTCCTTTCATCATAATAGATATAAATTTTACAGGTACGTCATTAGAATATCAAATATGTTTTATGAATATAATAAAAAGATGAAATATCCTAAGATAACATTTAAAAAAATGAGATTGAAAACAAAAACTGAAAAATGATTCAAGGTATGCAGCACCGGATAGGCTCATATCACTGGAATTTCCAATGTCTTTCAAGCTCTTTTGAAATGTTAAAAGCAGCAAAGATCAAAGGAAAGATAATTGATGAAATTTTGTGTCAACTGGGAAATCATTATTGCTAAACATCGATAAAAGTCATGTTTTAGAATCGATTAATCACTTCCGTAGAGAATGATTTCAAAGTTGAATCAAATGCAAGAAATATCGATTTTGAACAAAAACATGAGGTCACAAGCCTTAGGGGCCTAGATAATAATTTATCTCTATCACAATATCTGAGTGATACCTATTTTATCACCACCAGAAAGATAAGATCCGAAGCTGCCTTCGGTAATATTTGAAGTCAAAACATTCAGTAAGTATGCCAGAACATTTCCTCCAATGGTCTAATGAATCTGTCCATGAATTATATTCAAAGTGCAAACATAAATATTAAATACAATAATAACAATTCAGCTGGAAATGAAGGTTGATGATAGTGCGATCGGTGGTGATGACAAACAATCTTCATTACTCCTGCTAAATATATATATATATATATATATATATATATATATATGTATGTGTGTGTGTGTGTGTGTGTGTGTGTGTGTGTGTGTGTGTGTGTGTGTGTGTGTGTGTGTGTACGTGCGTGTGTATATGTTGTTTGAATCTGAGGCGCTACTGGTCTAATGCAGTCGTTTTATATATGATGTACAGGATACCTATTTTTGGTGGGCCGGCACATTACCGATTTAATTCCCCTTCTTTTTCATGGTAACTTGACCTATGTTTGAGCTGTTGCAAGCAAACAGACAAAGCTTGGCATAGAGAGTTATAATGTTTGTTTTGCACACCACATCGACGCCCTCTACAATTCTCTAGATACACTTGAATAACTAAACCGTTGGACAATTTTTCTTTCCTCATGTTTAACATCTGGTTCATTCTAATCTAATCTAATCCGGCCGAGTTTACACTCGCAAATAAGAACAACCAGGGTCGCCTCTAGAAGCATTGGATTTGGTGTACTTCTTATTTGTTTCAGTTGCTGAATACAATCAGGGGCGCTGCTTCTCCTGAAGGTCAATAGTTTTCTTTTGAAAGCAGGAGCGCCTTTCCATTGTCAATTTGCATTGATTATCTGCAAAGCCGCATTGTTCTCAGAATCACTACACCAGTCTTTCGATTCGTGCAGCTGGAACTACTGCCACCCATTGATTTGGCAGGATATTTTTCTTAAGATGTCCGTTGACTTTTATGAGCTCTTTCTACGCACTACATAATTCTATTCCGCTCTAAGGCACGAATGTATCAACATTTATCTATAATCATTGTCTACTGTTTAGACAATATACTTTACTCATACGCTACTCCAGAAGATAGTGTCTAACCATATGCAGATATCGGGTACTCACTTTGCATTATATTCTGTGTGAAAGGAAAACATTAATGCTGATGTCTGTATGTTATTACAAGTCCTTTCTGAACGTTCATATTGTGTGTGCATGTTTGGCCTGTTTTGATTATTTTATTTGGACGTCGTGTTCAGGTTTAATATTTCTCATTTAGTGACACTAGACACGTTCTGTGAGCCAACAAAATACTATCTCTGTATATTTTCGATTCAGTGTTTCAAACTATTGAAAGCTAATAGCCAAACATTTCAATAGTTTGGGGATTTACGATAATTCTATTTATCTTCTATTAATCGATTTCATGTCTTTTAAATATTTTTCTGCTCACATACATATTCACCGTATGATAGGACTGGTACACATATGCACTCATCACTGCATTTCTATGCCAAATCCGATAATTCTTTTATTTTTTTGACGAAATGCAAAATTGTCATGCAATTAGAGACAGCGAATTTGTTTATATTCATCCAGCCTGGAATGATTACATGCATTGTGTTTGACAGTATGTTAAATTGGAACCAAGCACAACAAACTAAAACATTCAGTTTGAAGAAGGCGTATTTATGTTGTCACTCGAATTAGAAATATTGGTGAAATATGTCTCAAATTACTTAATATCATCTTGGATGTGTAAGGGCTCATTAAATAATGTAGTGTGCGAATCACTGTGCCTGTGATATGCACACCGCTAAAATACCTTTGATCTGGATCTTCTCGGTCAGAATTCGCCAGCAGCTAAATAACAGAAATTAAAACACTCAAATTAATTTCATCCGATTTCAATTTCCGATTAAACTTCTCAGTTTATATTTCCCTTTGATAAAAATGTTGGTTCTGCCCTGTTGTGGTAAAATAATGGCTTAAGTTCATACGATAGTTTTCTTCTTTTTACATTCTGAGTTGCAATCACGAAGGGATTGATTTTGTTATTGTCATATTTGTTGTTGATATTGTTTTTGCTGTTGCAACTGTTGCTGTTGTTGTTCTTACTCCTGCTGTTACTTTAACCCAGATCAATACTGATCGAGCAGACCTATGCTAAAGCTCATTCTAGTAGTATCTGTGTTCACAGTTTTCTTATATAGTTGATGTGAGTAGAATTTGAATTGTTAGTAATTTCACTGCTATTTTCAGCATGTGAAACGACGGTGCATCGGATGTTAGTTAACGTACCTTTTAATTCCTCAGCCCGGCTTATTATTGAATTGGCAGTATCGGTAGAGGGTTGGACGCCATGCTTTCTAGCATAGTTACGTCCCTTTATGGTCTGAGTTCAAATCCCCCGAGGTTAACTTTGCCTTTCATCCTTACGGGGTCGAAAAAATAAAGTACCAGTAATGCACCGGGTAATTGCTGGCCTTGTGCCTAAAGTAGAAACAATTATTAGAATATTTCCTAATGTACGTATGTAAAGCATTTATCGATTTATATGTACCCGTGAAACAAAGCTGATCATAAATGTATGTTCCGCCATAACATTCCCTCCTCCATCTAAGCCATTGTTGAAAGCGTTAAGCATAATGGGTTTTCTGTTTTTAATATATGCCATAATTATATTCTTAGCATTTCTATGTATTTTGGAGAAAAATAAATTTAACACATTGCTGCTCATAATATATAGAACTGAAAGTACTTTCGTTATTGTTGTAAAAGAACAGTAATTGATACATATAGCAAAGGCAAAATAATAATGTAATTTAATTTCCCCGGGCCTCTGTAGTAACATGCGTTTGAACAGTTCTTTTCCAAAACACATGTCTAAGCAATATTTTGTGTGGAAGATGGTTATGAGGGCTATTCTCCTCGTCCGCACACAAGGAAAGGATAAGAGCCGATAATCTTGACACCTGTGGCGTCGCAGGTGAACATGGAATACAATGACCCGAAAGTGATATCGCATGGCATCACGTCCACTCAGCTGGTGAGCTTCAGTGTCCGCTGGTCTATTGGTGTTGTTGGAATTCAATGTGCGTTAAGTATTTTCTGTTGCGTGTGATAGAAATTTACGATGAACATGGAGAGGTCACGCTAGCCTATTGCTAATACAAATTTGTTTAGCCAAATTTTGCCCTAAGAATATCAACTATTTTGTTCACTAACCGTGGATTTTGAGATGTAAAACTTTACAATTTTAATAATTGTTCTCTTCCCACCTCCAGGTATTCTACTGTTATGTAATGTAAAAATAACACTTTGGGCTTCTCTCCATAACGTGACGACGTATGGACTGTCAGTTCTTGACATTTTAAAACAACCTCGCTTGTATATATTCAACTTTAGATTGTTTTCCACGAGAAAAATCAGCATCCACCAAAGACATTGAATTAGTACATTAAAAATAAAGAAAATACGAATTAATGGTACAGCTGAATGAACACGTTCAACACGTAAAATATAATTACTTTTTGGCAGATAATAATAGATTCAGTTCCAAATACACAGTTGACAACAACAATTATAAAAAACATAATTCACCCTCACACACACACACACACACACACACATTTTGCTACGCGAAGAATAGAGTGAAAGGTTAAATCGAGCTCTAAAGATGGAAATATCAGACCAGTGAAAATCATGCTGGACACGAAACAGCTGGCTGGTTTTCTAATGCCCTCATGTAAACAATTATCATTGTTCCTTATACAGGTGGGATATGGCTTACATTACCCTAATTCTAGTTTTCGTAACTGAGGACATGGTGATGAAACACGCCAGGCACCTGCTTCATACATCTGTCCATCCGCAACTCCTGCAATATATGGGACGAGGAATATTGTGGGCAAAAGAATTTACGTTTGGTTCGTCGTTATCCTTTTGCTGGAGTACAGGAGAGTTTTGACTGCGGAGGGTAAACCACGAACGGCATTTGGCTGGGTATCCGAATTACCCACGAGCCCTTCCGTAAAGTTTCGAACTTAGTAACTCTAGGAATTGTTGAGAGCCTTGATCTTATTCAGGAAATGGTCTGATCACATTAAATTATGTCTGTGATTATATATTCATTTTATTAATATTATTAATAATAAAATCAGTTTTTATTATGTTTAATTTAAGAAATAACATATCTCAATATATTGTGCAATAGCCTTGCCCCTCTCTCGTCCCCATATAACATTGTTTCGTTCACCAGTCCCTATATGTTTAGTAACACCGCTTCATGTGTTATTGTATATATAAATGGGTGCCGGTGGCAAATAAAATAATTATTACTAATATTACTATCATCATCATCATCATCATCATCATCAACGTCATCATCATTATCATCATTATCAACATCATCATCATGACTATCAGGATCATTATCATCTCAATGACCACGATCATCATCATGTATGTTCCCGGTGTCTGTTTTCCCCCTTGGAAATATGTCTGATAACCGAGCGATTACAAGGCATGAAGACAAATTACCAATATAATAACGACCAAAAAATATTTCTAACTCCCTTAAGATCATTCTTGCATATGTTTAGCCTTTAAAATTATATAAAAGCTTTTACATTTGAAAATGTATTCCCGTGCATTTCAGACATATTTCATAAATAATGGATTTTCAACGTTTCCTTAATATGAATATGCATTATCTATATTAGAAAATGTATTAATGTATATATATATATATATATATATATATATATGTGTGTGTGTGTGTGTGTGTGTGTGTGTGTGTGTGTGTGTGTGTGTGTGTGTGTGTGTGTGTGTGTGTGTGTGTGTGTGCGTGTGTGTGTGTGTGTGTGTGTATGTGTGTATATATATATATATATATAGAGAGAGAGAGAGAAAGAGCATGTGTGGGTGGGTTGATGTCTGCCTGTGTAGTATATGTGTCTGTGTGCCTGAGGGTGTGTGTCAGAGTATGTGAGTATGTGTGTGTACGTCTTTCAACGTTATATATATATATATATATATATATATATATATATATATATATATATATATATATATATGTATGTATGTATGTATGTATGTATTTATCCGTATGTGTAGAAAGAGATTGATAGCAAAATAGATAGATACGAAGAAAACGAGGGGAGAAGGGAGAGTGTTATGTGCACCAGTACATTTATTCATGCATATATATTTGAGCTCACATTCATATATAATCATTTCAGACGGAACTAATCGAAAACCATTTATGAAATGTACCATGAAAAATTGCTAAAGAAACGAAAATCATCGAGACCTTTGCTATGGCACAGATTAGGAATATATACACATGCCTATATATATATATATGTATATATATATATATATATATATATATATATATATATATATATATATATATATATATATATATATATATATATATATATATTTATACACACACATACATATATATATATATATACGATATCGTAAACCTACTCCAAAATCTGTTGAGTGCTTTTATATCAGTTATAAAATATTTACTCATTGTAACCCAACCATTTTAAATAAAACTTTTGCATATATATATATATATATATATATGCAAAACATATATATATATAACTTTTGCATATATATATATATATATATGCAAAACATATATATATATATATATATATATATATATACGTGTATATTATATTATATCTATCTATATATGTGTGTGTAGCTCCTGGCATATGAGAGCGCCAGGACATAGAATCCGCCCCCACACGAACACAACCGTGAAGGTATCTTTCATTACTTTTCTAAAGCAATCATTATTATTTCTCAGTGTTATATAATACTAGCGCTTCGTCCCTATGTACGTTCCTAGTTGAATTATATTTCAACCACTCTATATGGCCCACACTGTACTTTGTTGGTAAATATTACATATTTCTTTGTATGGTTAAATGACTTTTTTTTCCATTTGCTAACTTAACATTAGCATATAGATATAACTATATGACTACCTCTCAGTGGTTGTGCACTCTAAGTGATTAAAATGATTTAGTATGTTGAATTACGTTGAATTGTTATGCACGTCTTCTTTCTATATGTATATATAGCCTGAATTTTCCCCAACACGTCAGTTTTCTTCTTGTCTAATGAAGACACACGAGTAACAGGGTCAGCCTTAATCAGCTATTAAACTGTACTGGTGTATTGAGTAATGCTTCTAATATTCATCTGTACTAATGTATATATAAACATACATACATATATATGTGATAAACAGGCGAAACTCCAGAGTAACATGCCACACTTTTTAGCTTCAATGATAATGAATACTTGGACCCCGTACAGCCGAGCTCCTCCGCAAGGTCGGAACGTCGGTGGCCCACCTGAGGAAGGAACCCCGCGAGATTGGGTGGCTGTTGCGCCAGGTGTCAATGACCGTCGTCCGCGGGAATGCTTTTGCGGCCTTGTTCGTGGGGCCCAGCACTTCTGCCCCCTTGCCCTAGGGCCTAAGCCCAATCACCCTTCCTAATACACCCTCCCTTCCCTCTGCGACACCAGAGCTCTTGCCATCTCCTCCCCTTTCCGTTATATTTCTCCTTTCTTTTTCTCTTTTTTCTCTATATTTCCCTATTCTTTTTGTTTCCTTTTCTTTTTTTCATTATTGTCGTTATTACAGTTGTCGATATTATTATGGATTGGCAGTATTGGTAGAGGGTCGGACACCATGCTTTCCAGCATAGTTACGTCCCTTTATGGTCTGAGTTCAAATCCCGCTGAGGTTAACTTTGCCTTTCATCCTTACGGGGTCGATAAAATAAAGCACCAGTAATGCACTGGGTAATTGATGGCCTTGTGGCTAAAGTAGAAACAATTATTATTATTTTTATTATTGGTGAATTGGCAGTATCGGTAGAGGGTCGGACGCCATGCTTTCCAGCATAGTTACGTCCCTTTACGGTCTGAGTTCAAATCCCACCAAGGTTAACTTTTCCTTTCATTCTTACGGAGTCGATAAAGTAAAGTACCAGTAATACACTGGGAAAATTGCTGGCCTTGTGCCAAAAGTAGAAACAATTATTATTATTACTGTAAATAAAGTTTACTTTTATTAAATAAACTAAACATCCTCTACTTCGATATTAACTATTCCCTTTCTCTCAGCCATCTGAACCATAAATATATAAATATATTTATACCTGTGTGATTGACGGCTGGGGGAAAGGTAACTGCTCTCTTTCTATATATATCACTGCTAGGACTGCAATATAACACATATCTGGTTTTTCTACTTGACCAAAAACCCGCCTCTCTTCTTGCCTTATTTCTTCTGCTTCATTCGTTTCATCTCTACCCGTCTTCTCCTTCTTCCCTATCAGCTTCTTCACCTCTCCCCTACATTTATATATATATATATTGAACATAAGATATATATATATGTATATATATATATATATATATATATATATATATATATATATATGTATGTATGTATATATATATATATAGAAAGAGAATTGAAATTTAGCTATATATATATACATATATATATAGCGAGAGAACTAAATTTCAATTCTCTTTCTTTATATATATATATATATATATATGTATATATATATATATATATACATATGCACGTATATATGTATGTGGGTGTGTGTCTATGTATCTATGTGTCCGTGTGATGAGCGTATCTATGAGCGATTGTCCGGGTGAGTGCATTAAATAATTTATGTAGACATATATATCATTTATCAATTTACAGCAATAATAATCGGATGAGAATTTTGAATATGGAGGTACTTTTCTATAATTGCTCCATTAAATAGGCAATTATAACCGGGCAGGTTATTTTTTAGTAATTCCAGTACGTATTTTCGAATAGGTTTAATTTTGAGAATTCTGGCGGTACACTTCAATTCACATTCAATATTGATTACTTTCTATTCAGGTTGTTGTTGTCACTATTGTTGTTACTGATGTCGATGATGCTTTTGCTACTGTTGTTGTTACTGACGTTATTGTTGATGTTATTGTTGATGATATCACTGTTGTTGCTGTTACCACTCTTGTTGTTGTCACTGTTGTTGTTACCGATGTTATTGTTGATGATATCACTGTTGTTGTTGTTACCACTGTTGTTGTCACTGTTGTTGTTGTCACTGTTGTTGTTACCGATGTTATTGTTGATGATATCACTGTCGTTGTTGTTACCACTGTTGTTGTCACTGTTGTTGTTGTCACTGTTGTTGTTACCGATGTTATTGTTGATGATATCACTGTCGTTGTTGTTACCACTGTTGTTGTTACTGTTATTGTTGTCACTGTTGTTGTTACCGATGTTATTGTTGATGATATCACTGTTTTGTTGTTACTGTTGTTGTTACTGTTGTTGTTACTGTTGTTGTTACCACTGTTGTTGTTGTCACTGTTGTTGTTCCTGATGTTATTGCTGATATCACTGCTGTTGTTGTTACCACTGTTGTTGTTACTGCTGTTGTAACTGTTGTTGTTGTTACTGTTGTTGTTACCGATGTTATTATTGATGATATCACTGCTGTTGTTGTTACTGTTGTTGTTGATGATGATAATGTCACTGTTGCTGTTGCTATTGTTGTTTTTACTGTTATTTTAGATGAAATCACTGCTATTGTTATTCCTGTTGTTGTTGTTGATGATGTCATTGTTGATGTTATTACTGTTATTGATGTTGCTACTATTGATACTGTTGTTAACGCTGTTCTTGTTGCTGTTGCTGTTATTGTTGTTGTAACTGTTGTTGTAACTGTTATTCTTGTTTGTTGTTTGGTCTGATTTCAAGTGCTTTGATTTGGTAGACATATGATGAAAGTCATTCAAGTCGTAACCATACGGTAAGTTAGAAGTTTATAGTACTATAGTATGAACGGCAATATGTCGCTTACTTCTTGTGGTCGTAGGATAAGATTTACACTGCAGTGCTATTTCTAGTATGTCAAAAGCCATATATAGGCATCACCGTTGGGTTTTATTTAGGTAAATGAGAATAAAAAGAAATAATCTCGATATTGTTATGATTTGAGAGTTAGGCATTTTCCTAGATTCTTTTGAATTAATGTTATTTTATTACATTTCATTTTATTTCAATTTAAAATATATATACACAAATAAGTTTAGTATCTGTTTCTATTTATAGGCTAGCCGATTCTATCTAGGTCATTCCAATTTACGGCAATTTCCAGTTCATTCGACTGATGCAGTGATTTGATCTATTCTGATTGTATTTTGCATTTTATGTTCTGGCAAATCATTTTTTTAATTATATATATATATGTTTCCTGTGCAGGCGAAATCATGTTTTGATCATTTAAACGACTGATTTTTTTTTTTTTAGAGATGTCATTTCCTTTTCTTTCTTACAAATTAAACGTTCGGAAAGCGAACAATATAAATAATTGTTTCTACTTTTGGCACAAGGCCAGTAATTACCCAGTACATTACTAGTACAATATAAATAATTGTTTCTACTTTAGGCACAAGGCCAGCAATTAACCAGTGTATTACTGGTACTTTATTTTATCGACCCCGTAAGGATGAAAGGCAAAGTTAACCTCGGCGAGATTTGTACTCAGAATGGCAATAAGCAAATATATATTTAGGATTACTTTTCAATCGACGTGAAGTCGCAGCTATTAGTTAGAAGTATAGTTGAATCAAACACGTTTATTTTTTTCTTAGTTTCTTTATAGATTTGCTAATATTGTTATGTGGTGGATCGGCAGTATTGGTAGAGGGTCGGACGTCATGCTTTGACGTATAGAGTTACGGCCCTTTCCATTCTGAGTTCAAATCCCGCCGAGGTCAACTTTGCCTTTCATCCTTACGGGGGCGATAAAATAAAGTACCAGTAATGTACTGGTGAAATGCTGGCCTTGTGCCAAAAGTAGAAACAATTATTATGTATTTCAATGGCCTAGTTTGATCATCTGATCATAATGCAAGACTTATGGGATTTCATCAGATGTTAATTGCAAAGTTAGTTACATAAGATAACAGGATTACAGCAAACCCAAGCTGTCTGAAAAAAACTAACATATAAAAGCGATATTATTTATACACATTCAAACACACAAACACACACATATACACAAAAACAAACACAAATACACACGTACACTTGTTCCCCTATAAACACACATGCAGCAATCATCCTGACATATTTACAGTAATCATAAATGTCACTATTTGGATTCTAAAGCAAAAACTGGTTTAAATTTTTCAAGTGAGTATTATTTTATCATTGTCAAAATGTTAGAAACAAAGGATTTTCCACCTATTTCACAACCATTATAGGGTTTTTTCTAAGTGACTACATTTATTTATAACAGGATTCAAAATGTTTATGCATGATGTACCATGCATTTTACAAGGAAACTTTTTCCTTCAGTGCACATTCCTTTGTGTTATGTTAAAATAGCGTTTTAAAATATATTTTCTGCATATTTGGAACTTGTAGTTTTTTCACATATTGTGTATTTCTTTGTTCATGAAATATTCATGCGTTCTTACAAGTGTTCATGAATACATATTCAATAATACGTTTATGTAATGATCTTTAAGTTAATGATTCTCAGCTTAAATGTTCATCTTCACTACATTGGTCATCTATCGCCAGACCACTTCTGTTCTTGAGATTCTCATAATCGTTAGCTTTGGAATCCTCAATGTTACATTGCATTTGGAAAGTCTTTATTGATGGTCTTTATTCTCTCTCGTCCACGATTTCACTGAACTTATATTCATAGAAATCTGGGACTTGACTCCTTCTTCCTCACTTTTCGTTGCATTACCATCTTTGATTGTTTACAGTCTCGCTCGTTCCCCTTATTTACGTGTCCCAACGACTTTCTTTAGCCGTTGCTCACACCAACCGGAGGTATATGGTCTTTAAAGCGATGAAATACCAATGAAGGTTGGAAGATCACTGATGAAGGACTAACTTTATTCATATATATATATATATATATATATATATATATATATATATATATATATATATATATATATATTTCCATGCTTATGTACATAAGTATGTAGACGTATGCAAAGAATATCTAAACGGAAGCAACAAAGCACACTGCACAGTACAATGGTGAAATATATTAGTTTAACTCTTCTAGTCTTTCTCTAGAAGAAATAATGAGAAATAAAAGATGGAATAGAAAGATGGAGGTGATTAGAAAAAACCTTACTTTCGAAAATATATATATACTTATATATATATATATATATATATATATATATATATATATATATATATATATATATATATATATATATATATATATATATGTGTGTGTGTGTGTGTACAATATATTAACAAATGGAAACTATATTTATAAATACATATTTATTTCATTATACATATTTCAAGGGCCACCAAGGCAAACTATGGTGCGCTTTCATTAGATAAAATATAATATAGGTTAGTTTCATAAATAAATATTGACATACACCGAAAAAATGCAACCATTCTGGTTGGAATCTCCTGGATTGGTTGCATTTTTTCAGGGTATGTCAATATTTATTTATAAAACTCACCTATATTATATTTTATCTGATGAAAGCGCACCATAGTTTGCCTTGGTGGCCCTTGAAATATGTATAATGAAATAAATATGGTTTTATAAATATAGTTTCCATGGTTTTATAAATATAGTTTCCATTTGTTAATATATTGTATATTTACTCCAATAATTTGTTGAGTGCTTTATATCAGTTATAAAAATATTTTGCTTGTTGTATCCCAACAAATTAAATATAACCTCTACACACGCATACATATATATATATATATATATATATATATATATATATATATATATAGGGAATGTAGCGTCCAGTTACTGTAGGTTCACCGTCGTTTCCATTCGATAAAGGGGTGTAGAACTAAGCAGAGATCCCACGAACTTTTAATTCCAGAGTCGGGCTAGATCGATACAGATCGAACTTTGCGGTGATCAATAGCGAAATGCGCATCACTACTCAATAAACGTAATGAAGACATAACAAATCTTCCTTTTATTATTTACATATATATATAAGGGCGGTGGATTGGCAGTATCGGTAGAGGGTCGTGTTCAAATCTCGCCGAGGTTGACTTTGCCTTTCATCCTTACAGGGTCGATAAAATAATGTACCAGTAATGCACTGGGTATTTGCTGGCCTTGTGCCTTAAGTAGAAACAATTATTTACATATATATACATATATATATACCCCCTTTTTCAACTATATATATATATATATATATATATATATAGTTGAAAAAGGGGGTAAATTTTCATACAAAACAATGGTTATAATTAAAGAGTGAAGGTGAAAATGCACACAAGTATATATAATGATTATGTTTTTCTTTAATCCGACAGAATAAATAATTTCATAGCTGCTGCGTTAAATAAAACTAATTCAGATTGGTATAACAATCTTATCAAATATTATATATTAAATATTTGTTTAATGTTTTTTCATGTATTCTGTGAGCAGTTTGAAGATATGTGAATTTTTTTGTCAAAATGCTTTCTTTTATATATGTTCTTTATGAAGGTAGACGTGGTGTTCAACAGGTCGGGATTCAATTGAATTCACTTGGTTAAAAAGAGAAAGTACACTTACCATTCATAATAATATTCAAGATTTTATGTGTGTGTGTGTTTAGTATAGGTTGTAAGGTGGTAATAAATATAATAAAAAATAATGAAAATAAGAATAAATAGGTGAAACAGGAAAAGAGAAAGATAGAGATGAAAGGAAAAAAGAAAGAAAAAGGAGAACGGGAAGGAAAATGGTCTTTAGTAGAGGTTTCCTTGGAGTTATGGTTTTTCCTTTATTATGTGATGTGTGTATGGCTGCAAGTGTTTATAAATTGGTTATTCCCACCAATAGATCACTATTTATTGTTTAATGGGGAACAATCGCATAGATGATTATGGTTTATATTTGTTAATGAATTGTTTTTCTTTATTTATTCTCTGTTGAGTAAAAGAGTTTGAGCATTTGTAGAGTGAGAAAATGTTGAAGTTTGATATATTGCAATGTGGTTGCTTACGGGGATTTATCTCGTGTTTCAATCGCGGGTTTGCTGGCGGTGCATAGCCATCTTTTGCCCCAAAAATGTATGTATTTCCTATATAATTTTGTAGACACCCACAGTATGTAATCACATAGAATAGGTTTTCCGAGTTGCAGGGAAATTTTCTTTTATTTTGAAGGTATTTTTCATCCTTAAATATGAGTCCTGGTATAAGTAGATACCACAATTTGTTCTTCCAAATTTTGTAACATTTGGGTTGGTGATTTGTTTGTAGGTTTTAGTGGTTTGGGCTGTATTTTACTATTGATGAATTTGTGTGTTTCTAGAATGTTTTTCATTTTTTATCTTCAAATAAAATATGAAGGTTTTTGAGATATATTTGCGATATATTTCGATATATTTAGGGCTGGAAGTTAATGCATATGGTAAAATATTTTCCCCGTTATTTTTTTTCTTTTGTCCTTGGTTCTTAGATATCTATGTATTTAGCCCTTTCTATTCCGTTGGTGGTTACACCCAGAGGGAATACTCCTTGATGAATATATGTTCTAGTTCATCCAGTCTTTACTCACGTTTGATCGGGTCCGATACTATTGTACAAATCATTTTAGGTAGGGCTTTAAAAGTATGTTCAGAATGTTATTCATGCTGCGTTTCACATGCAAAGCCTGCTATAAATGGCCTGAGCTTTAAATCGTAGGAGGTGTTACAGGTTGTATTTGGTTGTCGGGGTTTTACAAACGTCATTTATCTGTTTGGATTTGTGCAGTTTTGGTAGGCCGTAGAATGTGCTAACTTTTCATTTTAATGGCTTATGTAATCGATTTCTTTCGTAGTGAGACTTTTGAAGTACTTATTTAGTAGAGTTAGATTTTCCATTATTTTTTATTGTTTGTAGCTGGGTGGTGTTTCATAGTAATTATTATCTTCTAACATAATTCCAGATCATTGTAGTAATCTCTGTTCATGATGACAACAGTTCTACCTTTATTAGCTTCTTTGGTGGTGATTTCGGTGTTTTTTTAATCAATTAAGTTCTTCCATTCATTTAGTGGGAAATGTTATTTGGTGTATCTATTTCCATTTTTTTCAACGGGGAAATTCATTATGTGTTCGCAGTAGTAATCAAGTGCTTTATTCCTTCCTTTTTCTCGACAGAAACCACTTTTACTTCTAACTAGTGACTCGTCTTCAATGTCATTGGCTTCGAAGATAAATTCTTCTAGCTTAACTATTCGACAGAACTCTGTGATGTCGTTTTTCATTTCGGGGAAATTTGATTTTTGTGGGGTGGGTATAAATTTCAGTCACTTGATATAACTATTTTTGTTTTTGTAATTAGCATCTCTGTAAGGTTGATTACCTTCGGTTTGAGGGCTATCATGTGACCTCGTTTTTCTGTCTTTGTGATAAAATACGATTGTTATTTTATTTGCAACAGTGGTTTGATATTTATTTTGTGCGTCTGTTTTATGCATGTTTATGTATATATATATAACAAATAGAAATTGATTAACATATAAATAAGCATATGAAACAATCACAGGGGATAATTTTTACAAGTGTGCAAGCACACATAGCTAGGTAGGTAACTAAATAAATAAAGTTGACTAGAACTTCAAAAATAGATACCTTATAATATGATTAATCTTCCCTGTATATATTCCATTAAAGAAATATATTTCACCAATTAATCGAATGGTAAACGACGGAGGCCGATACTTTGATTTTCAACAAGGAAGAAGTCTAGCCATCTGTGTTTACGCATTAAGTTCAAATCAGCCACTGGCCAGTAACACGTGCTGTATCTACTAAAAATACACACATCATACCAGCTTCGTCCCAGTGGCGTGAATAGGGTTATCGACAACTAGAAACAGCAGTCAAATTCGTTCAACAGAGTTAGCTCTACAATTAAGGAGCCGTATTTATATATCTATATCCAAAATTAAGATAAATCAAAATGAATTTAATCTAAATCAAAATTATGGGTGTCATGCCAGAAAGGCATGCGCCATATCACCCGTAAAATAAGCTCCAAGATTCTAATGAATAGGTCCGAGCATTTTATAACAACTAGAAATTGATTAACATATATGTTAATCAATTTCTAGTTGTTATAAAATATTTTGGATATAGATATATAAATACGGCTCCTTAATTGTAGAGCTAACTCTGTTGAAAGGACTTGACTGCTGTTTCTAGTTGTCGATAACCCTATTCACGCCACTGGAACGAAGCTGGTATGATGTGTGTATTTTTAGTAGATACAGCACGTGTTACTGGCCAGTGGCTGATTTGAACTTAATGCGTAAACACAGATGGCTAGACTTCTTCCTTGTTGAAAATCAAAGTATCGGCCTCCGTCGTTTATCATTCGATTAATTGGTGAAATATATTTCTTTAATTGAATATATACAGGGAAGATTAATCATATTATAAGGTATCTATTTTTAAGTTCTCGTTAACTTTATTTAGTCACCTACCTAGCTATGTGTGCTTACACACTTGTAAAAATTATCCCCTGTGATTGTTTCATATGTTTATTTATATGTTAATCAATTTCTAGTTGTTATAAAATGCTCGAACCTATTCATTAGAATCTTGGAGCTTATTTTACGGGTGATATGGCGCATGCCTTTCTGGCATGACACCCATAATTTTGATATAGATTAAATTCATTTTGATTTATCTTAATTTTGTTATATATATATATATATATATATATATATATATATATATATATATATATATATATATATATATATATATATATATATATATATATATATATATATATATATATTATATATATATATATTATGTATTTATATATATATATATATATATTTATTTATATATATATATATGTGTGTGTGTGTATTGTATATATATGTATATATATATATATATATATATATTTATATATATATATATATAGAGAGAGGAGAGAGATACACATATACGTACATACAAATATACATAGATCCATCGATACATACATACATATATGCGTATTTACATCCATTCATTCATGCATGCGTAATATTTATATTGGAATTTTCAAATTAGATCTATATTTTTCAAGGTATATGTATTTACTTGATGTAATTTACATAAATTATTCTTGACAAAATGAGATTCAATAATACTGTTATTTGAATACACAATTGAAGTGAATCTAGAAAATTACCTTGCTAGTAAAAGAAGTAATTAAAGTTGGGAATGGTGGTTATGAATATTTGATAAGTTATATTGGTTTACCAAATTACTTGCATGAGTAAAATCGTTTTATTTTCGCACTGTTTAGTCGCTGCCTGCTACAAATTACCCTTCGTCGATAAAATGAAGGTATCGACGAGGTCGTTGACCAGCTATAAATATCAACCAAATCTTCTTCGAAGCGCACCGTACCGGCTTAAAAGTTTAATAAGCATATACTCACATAAAAGGGTGAATAGCCACAAAACTGATATGCAAACCACAAGGCTCTGTATTTATTCGTAATATGCAAAAACTTGAACCTGTGTCTTCTTTCTTATCCACCTCATTTATTAATCCCTTAAGTCCTGATGAATTCGTCGGAACGCTCTAATGTTTCACGGCGTCCCTTAAGCATTTAAAATCTAGTGGGGCCTATTCCTCTCCAGGTTGTAATGCTGTCGATGTTTTCAAGATAGAGAAAGAGAGAAGTGATAAAGAGAGCTTGAGGAATAATATACCCCATCTCCTATCGATGTCTGAATACACCAGATTTCTTCCAGAGAAGACAGACATTGAGGGAAAAAGAAGAGAGAAAACGATATAGAGAAAGAATCAAATAAAGTACTTGACTTGTACTTTATTTATCGACCTGGAAAAGATGAAAGTAAAGTTAACCACGGTGGGATTGATCGCAGAAGGCAGTTAGTCTGGACTAATACTGATAAATGTTTAATTAGATGCCCTAACAACTTTGCCAATTTGCTGTCTTACCCTCTTCTGATTGACTTAATTTGGTCTGTAAAATCTACGCGAAATAATACACGCAGACACGCACACACAAATTACATATATATATATACACTCACACATACACACATACACACACACACACACACACACACACAAACACACACACACACACATATATATACACACATATATATATATATATATATATATATATTAATAAAAATAATGAATAAAAACAAAGAAACAGTTCCTTATATAAAAAATTCATCATTTTACGATCATTTCTAGGATATATATGTGTGTGTTGGTATGTATATCATATAGATCTATGTAAAAATTTTCCAAACTATCAGAGGGATATACATACCTACACATATATATGCTGTCTTCAGAAATAATGATATTTGTTTATTGAAAAAAAAACAACAAAGATTTAATATAATAGGTCTGTTTGGGAACAGGTTTTGAATTGACCAATAGAAAAGTAGTAAGTGGTCAAGTGATGGAATAGTAGTAGTAGAAATTTAATTTAGGGGGTAGAGGAATGCAGACTTCAGTTTTGAATGGAAGATATTACTTTGGGGATGAAAATAGGTCAAGCCAGTGAAAGGTACACGAAAATTTGATGTTATTAAAGAATAATGCTAATGTTAAAATCTAAGGAGAATAAAATTTTACGATAAATGTGTTAGTGAAAAATATCAATCTTATTTAAAACATAAGGAATTTAGATCTATAAAAAGAAATTAAATTAAATTTAATTGATAGGTATATTTATAGGGATAAATTTATATTAATTCATATAGATATGATAAATAAGAGTTAGATGTTATTAAAGAATGTTGTTAAAAACGAAGGAAAAAGACTTTTTTTTTGGGGGGGGGGGATAAATGTATTAGTGAGAATAACAAACTTATATAGATTACAAGGAATTTAGATTCATAACAGGAAATTAAAATAGTTTATAGGTATACTTATTGGTATAAATTTTAGGAAAAGATAGCTATAAAAGGGAAATAAAATTATGCAGTTCTTAGTAGTAGAATATTAATTATAGGTTAACTAATTTTAAAAAATTAATTATAATAATTTGTAAAATATAAGTGTATATTAATTAGGTTTATAATATTTGAAAGTTTTTCTAATTCTATGATTGCACGATATAATTAATTCTTGTCGCTTATTTAATAGGATATCCTTAGATTTAATTATTTCAAAAGTTCCTGGGAACATAATCTACATTCATATCTATTATTTTGATAACGGGTGGCCCTGTTGAGCACACTCCAGGTCAGGTTATAATGGATATTTGAAATAATGAAATCTAATTAAATAAGCGACAAGAATTAATTATATCGTGCAATCATAGAATTAGAAAAACTTTCAATATTATAAACCTAATTAATATACACTTATATTTTACAAATTATTATAATTAATTTTTTAAAATTAGTTAACCTATAATTAATATTCTACTACTAAGAACTGCATGATTTTATTTCCCTTTTTTAGCTATCTTTTCCTAAAATTTATACCTAAAAGTATACATATAAAGTATTTTAATTTCCTGTTATGAATCTAAATTCCTTGTAATCTATATAAGTTTGTTATTTCTCACTAATACATTTATCCCGCCAAAAAAAATTTGTTTTCCTTCGTTCTTAACAACATTCTTTAATAACATCTAACTCTTATTTATCATATCTATATGAATTAATATAAATTTATCCCTATAAATATACCTATCAATTAAATTAATTTAATTTTTTTTATAGATCTAAATTCCTTATGTTTTAAATAAGATTGATATTTATCGTAAAATTTTATTCTCCTTAGATTTTAACATTAGCATTATTCTTTAATAACATCAAATTTTCGTGTACCTTTCACGGCTTGACCTATTTTCATCCCCAAAGTAATCTTTTCATTCAAAAATACTCTTTCCATTCAAATTGAAGTCTGCATTCCTCTGCCCTCTAAATTAAAATTTCTACTACTACTATTCTATCAACTTGACCACTTACTACTTTTCTATTGGTCAATTCAAAACCTGTTCCAAAACCTATTATATTAAATCTTTGTTGGGTTTTTTTTTCAATAAACAAATATCATTATTTCTGATTGGCAGTATCGGTAGAGGGTCGGACGCCATGCTTTCTAGCATAGTTACGTCCCTTTACGATCTGAGTTCAAATCCCGCCGAGGTTGACTTTGCCTTTCATCCTTACGGGGTCGATAAAATAAAGTACCAGTAATGTACTGGGTAATTGCTGGCCTTGTGCCTAAAGTAGAAACAATTATTTCTGAAACAGCATATATATATGTGTAGGTATGTATATTCCCTCTGATAGTTTGTACATTTTTTACATAGATCTATATGATATACATACCAACACACACATATATATCCTAGAAACAATCGTAAAATGATGAATTTTTTAATATAAGGAACTGTTTCTTTGTTTTTATTCATTATTTTTATTAATTTATCTTAACCTTGTTTTCCTGCGTTTTTCATCGAAAAAATTTGAATACATCTTCTCTTTTCATGATATTTGGATTACATTGAGTTCTTCATACGGATTGGACGCTACCGTATATTTTGGTAGATTTATCTACATATATATATATTTATTATTATGTAATAAACAACACAAGGCAATTATTCCATTTACCAGTGGTTTCTTAAAAGCAAAAGGTTTTGCTTTCAATCCTCAGAATGAAAAAATCCTGGTTTGTTTATTGAATTTGGATCTTAAAAACAAAAAAGCAAGCTATATGAAAGTGAGGCTGGAGAAGGAAGAAGGAAAGGAAACAATAAAATAAGACTACACATACAACCACACATACACGAAAAAACATAAAGGCACACACACACACACACACACACACACGCATACACACACACGTATACACACACACGTTATTCCGGGTTGAATCGGAGGCAGCCATAGTAAGCAAGGCACTCAGTACACCGCAGAGCATGAAAGTTTTAATATAGATGAGAATCTGTATATGTATACAAACACACACACACACACACACACACACACACACACGCGCGCATGTGTATGCGCGCACGCACGCACGCGTATACAAATATAAATATATTTCCCCCATACACATGTGTGTGCGTGCATGCGCGCATACGCGCATGCGTACGCGTGCCCATGGGTGCGCGCGAGTGTATGAGTGGGTATGTTCTGTTGAAAGTGTCTCGTGAATTTATGGCTACAATTTTATAGATTATACTTAGAAATTGTCTACAGAATTCCCTAAACCTTCGTCAATTTACTAGAACCTTTAAGAATTTAGCTTTTAAGGAATCTCCCCTTCCTCCAAATCTATCTACCATGACTCACCCCATACTGATCTTACAGACACCTGTAAGCTAAAGAGAAACCTAATGATAAGGATTGGCTCCAATCTGAATACAGAAATCTGTCTGCCTTTGTTCCTCTAAAAACAAACATATACAAACATTCATACATACACACACACACACACACACACACACACACACACACACACAAACATATCTACACACACACACGCATACATATATATATATACACACACACACATGCATATATACACACACATACACACACACACACACATATATACACGCATATATATATATATATATATATATATATATATATATATGCGCGTGTGTACACGCATACACATACATACACATAGCCATACCCACACACATATATATTATATATATATATATATATATATATATATACATATATATATATATATACATACATACATTCACACAATCAAACATATATACACACGTACATGCATACACATACATAAATGCACTCCTCTACATATTCACACACGCAAATAAATATAAGAAAAAATATATATATATATATATATATATATATATATATATATATATATATATATATATTATATATATATATATATTATATATATATATATATATATATATATTATATAATATTGAGACCGTTACATAAGGCAGCAAACTGGACAGACAAGCGTGGTAAGAAACACACACAAAAGCACATATACATACGCACGAAATAGTCAACGCATTCACACACTCTCACACATAAAAACATTTCAAATACAAATACATAAACGCATACATACGCATACATGCATAACCACGCACAGTTGTACAATCTATACACACACACATGTGTATACAACTATATGCACACACACACATATATGCATACATATACACACATATATATACACGTACACATACACACACAATTACATACATAGCTAAACAATTATACACATACAAATACGTATATATCATAAACACGCACAACAGAACACAAACACACACACACACACACACACATACACACACACATACAATTATCAATATATACACACGCACATATGTACACAAACACATATACACACACATATATATATATATATATATATATATTATATATATATATATATATATATATATATTATACATGCATATACACATATACACACATACACAACCACGCACACACACATGCATACGCATACACACACGTATATGCGTGTGTGTATGTAAAACTCAATCTTAGATAAATCATATGGACCTTACATATACGTATATATAGTAGTAAAGTATTAAAGCAACATAAGGCAATTATTCCATTTACCAAGGGTTTCTTAAAAGCAAAAAAATGTTCCCTACAATCTTCAGGATGAGAGAAACCTGGCTTATCCACACATACACATATATACACACACACACAAATACATACATATATAAATACATACACACAGGCACACACACACATACGTATAAACATATACATATACACATACACATACACACATATATCTATATATACATATATATATATACATATATATATATATATATATACATATATACACACAAATATACATACACATACACATAGGTATGTGGAGGGCAAGGTAAAAAGAATATATGTGGGGGTGCCGCATAGGAGAAGGTAAAATATAAGGGGAGGTAAGGGAGAAAAAAATAGATAATAAATGTAAATAAACAAGAGTACAGAACGTAGAAACAGTAAAATAAAAACCGTAGCAGAAGTAAAGAGCGGGTGAAAGAGTTCAAGGCGGTTGATTTATCATAGGAGTGTCAATCCAGTTACAGATCAGGTGCGGTCTCAGATGAGGACAGCATCTGAAGATCTCAGTCTTTGAATTAAGGCAAGCGGAAGTGTCCTCTCAAGTTTAGCAAAATCCTATACTTTTCTGTGGTACACAAAGAACAATTCTTTGTGCCCCTTTGGTACTCCCTCGAATGGTCTAATATAGACCAATCAATAGAGTACGGGATGTTACTATCCTTGAGTTCCCACACCTTACTTGCGAGGGCCGTTGATGTTCGTTTATCGGAGTGCTTAAAAGAAGCGACATGTGAGTAAAATCTGGTTTTAAACCTGTCCTGGATCATACCGACATATCGCTCACTCCTGGCTGGCTGGCTGGTTGTTGATTACTGGTGTTATCATAGCCTCATAAACGACAGATTTAGTGTTACATCTACCCTGCAATGGGCATTCGCCCGGCTTCCTGCAACTGCATCTGGATTTATTCTCGTCCGGTTTGAGCTGGGTGATTTTGGACTTCATAGATGGG
>OZ024746.1:49106456-49156456 GCA_964016885.1 Eledone cirrhosa
ACACATATATATATAAATATACATACATACACACACACACACACACACACACACACACACACACACATATATATATATATATATATATGTGTGTGTGTGCGTGCGTGAGTTGTATTAAAATGAAATACAATGGATGTCAATACTGCGGTAATAATCAAGCGAATAAACACACACATATATATGTATATGCGTGATTTTTAACAGTAGCTATCGTTTTATTTTACAATGTTTATTCAGTGATTTATCAGCAAAATTTTGACATCCATTTTATTTCATTATAATACAACAATGATTGAATAGGAAACAGGATGAACCTAACTAAATAATATTACGAATATTAGTTCTCAGGGGTTTCCAAGTCGTTTTGTTTTCTAAATTAGCTCAACAAAAATTATGAAGATGCATTCAGCTGTGTATAATTGATTTGTCCGCAAGCAATTATCTTCGGCTCAATGCATCTTCAGTTCTTTAAAATTTCAAACCAAGATTCTATCGTTATTACTCCCACTTCTCTGCGACGGATATACATTGATGAATGTGGACATGTCATCGAATATGAAATCATTGCATAATTAAAAGGATTGACTTTACTTTAGATTTTGCATTTTAAGTAATCTTTGTCATACTTCCCAAGTCGAGCGTCGGTTTCATCACTCTCTCTCTCTCTCTCTCTCTCTCTCTCTCTCTCTCTCTCTCTCTCTCTCTCTCTCCATCCTCTCCCTGTCAGTATCTATCTATCTATCTGTCTATCTATCTAATTATCTATTTACCTTTCTTTCTTTCTCTATTTCTTTCTTTCTTTCTTTCTTTCTTTCTTTCTTTCTTTCTTTCTTTCTTTCTTTCTTTCTTTCTTTCTTTCTTCTATCTTTCTTTCTTACTCTCCCAATCTCTTTACCTCCCTCTCTCTGCCATTCACTTTCAATGATCTGCTTCTTGCATACGTGTGTGTGTGTGTGGGGGGGGGTTATATGTGAGTGTATCTGACCACCAGATGAATTTCTACTTAACTGCACCTTTGAAGGTTTGTTTATATACATGGAATAAGTGAGTGAAGAAGAAGAAGAAGAAGAAGAAGAAGAAGAAGAAGAAGAAGAAGAAGAAGAAGAAGAAGAAGAAGAAGAAGAAGAAGAAGAAGAAGAAGAAGAAGAAGAAGAAGAAGAAGAAGAAGAAGAAGAAGAAGATTCCTTCCAGAGGTATCAAGCGTGTGGTCGCCTCTATGATATGGCAGTGCTAAACTGCAATATATATTTAAATCTGTTTCAGTCCTTTAACGTATTTTGTAACACTTCCGATTACATCGCATATCTCCCTACTTTCATGTGAACCCATACTAACACGGAACAATCCTGTGGGATTTGATTCTTTACCCAGGCTGTTAATCCGTGAAGGAGGATGGTTTTGCATAATTATTTTTATATCATCTTGCAAATGTAATGGATTTATCAAATAGGGAACAAATATCAGCCTGAATGGATTTCATTTTATTTTTATTATAAACGTTTCAAACCCATCTTGTCTATTATTGTAGTCTAGTTTAGTTCCGCATGTTAATATTTATCTGTTATTGCTAGGTTTATAAGTTATTAATTAGGGTTTTCATGGAAGTCTAGTTGGTGATTTGTTAAGGTGATAAAAGCTAGTCGTTTAGTCAATCATTGTCTTGTCTAGTAATAAGGCTACGTATCTGAACTTCTCTAACTTTGTTATATTGCTATGTAGTACCTACCTGTAGTTAGCATTTTCATCCGAGTGTACAAACATACGATCTAATGTTTGGTAAATTTATTTCGATAGATGTTTGAGAATTTGTAGTAGTTAATGTTATTCACTATAAAATCTGCAAGATTTCTTAACACTAGGTGCTAATTTTCTAGATGTTATTCGATTACAATATCTATAATCTATATTCATAAATTCAAATTCTGAATGAAGTAAAAGAGCTTCACAGCGCATATGCCCTGCCATTATCTTTCTTTTCTCAAGTAAAATGTCTTGTTTCAAAATTTGAAAATGCTTTGTTTCTAAATTTGATACATTTGTGTAACTCTATGATATCCAAAACGCTCTAATGACAGACGTTATGACTCCTTTCCAACATGTATATGTTAATTCATATAACCTGGAATTGTTTTGTTTTGTTCTGTTTTTTGTTTTGTTGTTATTTAATCTGCAAAAGATATTTAATCATATAGGTCACTTGTTTATGGAGCTATCTTGTAGATTAGGCTTAACAATTCATTTTATTTTCAGAAATATATATATCTAAAGCTCCAAGCATGGTTGAAATTGCATTTGTTGATGCATTTTGCATTAGTTTCCTATGACCAAAGACATGAAATTTAAATCCTGTTTACGCTTCGTGGCTATTAATTTCACTGTTGCGATTGTAATAAAAGTTGAATAACATTTTCATTGCTTTTATACATATCCTGGCAGAATCTGTTTAGTTTTGTGTTCTAAGAATGCAGCCAACTGTTTGCTATGTGTGTTCAAATCCGGTGGTGGCCTCCTTGGGTGATAGATATAGTACCCCTCCTGGTCTAATAAAACTACGTGGCCCTTCTATGTCTTTAGGTGAATCCACTTTGTTGTAAAGCATACAGGTTTGTTATTCAGTTTAAGGATAGCATCGTCCCCATTATTCCTACCAGTCTTCGAATCCCTGAAAAGGTTCATTATTACTGCCATTTCTCGCAAACAAACAAACAAAAATTAAATTATTTTATTCATTTGGACAACAAAACATACTAAGTTATATATTCATATGTGCGTGTGCACCTCTGTTTATGTATATATAAAGATGGGAAACAGTGAGACAAAGACAATAAACGTCTAGTTTACTTATTACGAAACTGTATATTTCTCTTTTGTTCATGGTTTATATCTTCTCTTCTCATTATTAAGAAACCTCGTTTATCTTTAGTTTTACTGTACAGGAAACATTTACCTCACATTTACATTCACTTCTAAAACTTCTGTTTCAGACATGAATGAGTATTTTTTTAATCTTTCTCATTACAATATATTTTTAAAAATACGACGTACATAAATAGACTTCTTTTTATATAATTGTAGATCACAAATTTTCTTTTTGGTATATATATATATATATTATATCAAAGCTTTCTTTCTTCATCTTTTTCGTTTCATTGCTTTTCTTCGAGTTTGGAAGATGTTTTTGCTTTTTTTTTCGTTGTTGTTGTTTTGTAGTAAGCAAAATATTCTCAGTGATACGATTAAATGGAAATCGTATTTTGATTCTGTTTTATGTTTCTTTTGACGTTCAAAAGATAGAAGAAAAAGAATGGTATTTATAAACTAAAGCATTTTTTATTCTTTTCATTTTTCTCTTTTGGCATCGCCCGGAAGAAATTAACGATGATAAATATAATTTTGTATGGGAACAGTCAAAAATAAAGAAACAAACGTTTATATAGAAGATGAAAATGAATAAATTAAGACAGTAGAGATAGACAGAAATAAAGGAAATATAGATGGAAGAAAAGAAGAAAGAGAGAGAGAGAGAGAGAGAGAGAGAGAGAGAGAGAGAGAGAGAGAGAGAGAGAGAGAGAGAGTGTGATTAAAAGTAAACGAAAAACAGAAAAAAAAGAGAAAGAAAAACTTGAAGAAGAACCAAACAGAGAGAGGAAGGTGTAAAAATGTTGTAAAGAAAGAAAGAAAGAAAGACAGAGAAAGAAAGAAAGAAAGAAAGAAAGAAAGAAAGAAAGAAAGAAAGAAAGAAAGAAAGAAAGCAAGAAAGAAAGAAAGAAAGAAAGAAAGAATACAAGAAAGAAACAGGGAAAACATAAAGTAATTATTATCAAATGTAGTTAATTAGCCTTTCCAACGTTCTAATTCTCTCTATAACTATATAGAACATATATCTAGCTATAGATTTTTACTGGAAAGTAGAACATCTACCAGGTTTATTCTGGATATTTTAGCAGACGTGTTTGTCTTTTCCATAGTAAACTGTTTATAAAGGAGCCTTTATATTTCTTTATAACTTCTTAAACAGTAAACGATACACATTTCAGAGTAAAGATGACAGTCGATATTTTATATTATGGGTCATGGAGCGTTAAAAAGTACATTCGACGCCGTAGGATTCGCATTCAAAGCGTAACGGTTATCAACTATTTATTGATTTCCAGCATTGGTGTATGGCCAAAGATTAGGATGAAATGAAACCTAGTACTTGATTAGTACTTTATTTTATTTACCCACAGAAAAATGAAAGATATCACCGACAACACATGTTGGGAAACGCCCTACAGTTTCTTGTAAACCATTTCAGAATTACAAGTATTCAATTGAAGTGTAGAGCCGAGGGTTCATGTCTACATGCCACATGGCAGAGCTTTATTTATAGTATCACAGCTCCGATTCAAGTTATTTTATCATCCGTACAATCCATTTGACTACATATTTATGAAAATATACAGATATTATCGTACAATTGGGTTTATCTTACCTTTACCCACTAATTTATATTCGCAATGCATTATAACGCTCATGATGCAGACAGAAAACTATAAAACAGGTTTATAGTTCATTAAATTGATCTTAATATAGTCACGAATTTTAGATTATCGATCCCGGAGTGAGCTAAAGCAAAACAGGCTTACTTTTGAATAGTGTTTGATTGTTAATATTTTGTTTCCACTTTGTCCAATTCTCTATTTGCTCCATCCACTGAACTTCGGCCATGCTAGTCAATATATTCTGAAAACTGTGTTATTAAACAAGAAAGAGATACGAAGCAGAAATCACTTCCGGTATAAATGAAGGAAACAATATGGTGTCGAAGGACCTCTGTTTTCGGAAGGCTAGTGAGTAAATTCCTGCACCCGCCGCATGTTAGTTTGTTTAATAGTCGATGACTTTGCATATTAGTTTGAATTTGTGTTTGAATTTATGTATTATAGTTTTGTTACAAAAGGTGAGATAAAAGGAATTTACATGAAACATCACATTAACTCTCTCCTCACAGCATATGAACTTATCTAAACACATACAATTCACTAAAACCTCCCCCCTACGTAGACCACAACCACTTTTCCTTTATTTCTACTCAGTATATTCTCTGCATTTCTGTGTTTGTTTGTGTAATTTTATCCTTAATTTGTTATCCTCTATCCTCCACGCTTCAAACGTAAACCTACTTTTACTACCGCCTAAAAACCCACCAACAAGTGTATATAAACGGATCTCGGGACCTCTGTCAAGAGTTTAGACGTGCCTTTGCACATATAAGCTCGCATATCTGACGAGATGTCGAAAAAGAGTCGGGCCCTGTCACCTTGATTGTACCCTGAGCTGATCGATATCGAAACAACTGTGATATGCAATGTACACATGCTGTACCACCGACCTCGATACTTTAAATCTCTTTACACCCTGCACTCTACAGCCGTAAATCTCTGTTTGTGTGTGTGGGGGGGGGGGGGGGCGTGTGTGTGTGTGGACATGTAAGATACAGAATTGCTAAAGTACCTCTGCCATGGGGAGAATTACTTATTTATGTGAGTTTATATCGGTAACAGTTGAATAGAAAGAATAAAACAACATAATATGTGATGCAGAATGATATTGGTTTATATTTGTCCGACTATGTAAATATTTATATATACCTTGTAAGGATTATGTGTACTATATATATTGTTTAACTCTTTAATATATATATATGGATATGTATATATATATATATATATATGGATATGTATATATATATATATATATATATATATATATATATGAATATGCATATATATGTATATATATATATATATATATATATTATGTATATATATATATATATATAAAGAGAGAGAGACAGAGAAAGAGAGAGAGTGAGATGCATATGTATAAAGACTATATTTGCCTGTGTGTAATATACACACTATTTAAAGTATTTGTGGTATAGGAAGATACATATATTAAAATAATGAAACAAAATATATTACTATCACGGCAAGTCATGGTAAGTTTCCGGAACATTAAGTGATATACGCGATCCCCTGCCCCTTACTAGGTATATGGAACCTTATACCTACAAAGTACAAAATAAATACGTAAACGATCTCTTGGAAAATATTTAGATTGGTGTATAAAGATGACTATAATATTCACAGTCCAAACAAAAAAAACTTCATATTTCGTAACTTCTATTGAAAATATAACCGATCGTGTCTAACAGTACTCAGGTCACAGACAGATTTCTGTTTTCAGCCATGGGAATCGTATATGTATATATATATATATATATATAGCAAACATCACGAGCGCTCTATCTCAAAATTATTTTTAAAAAGCATTAGAAATGCGCAAACCGGTAAAAACTTAAAACTAAAACTGAATACTAACCAATACTTATTACTAATTTATACTTATTCCTAATTAAACTATTTTTCACTGGGAAAAATTTGTCAGCATTTTCTTTTCATTTTTACTAATATATATATATATATATATATATATATATAGCCTCATGGATAATGCAACGATTAGACATTTCCACAAACCACGAGCGAAACTGAATTTCTACGGACTAAGAGGTAAGATTAGGTAAATTTTATCTGACTGTTCCTAATAAAGGAATATCGATAACATTTATCTGTTATTTCTTCAAAGTTACATTTTAAACTTAGTTCCGTTTAAATGATTATTATATATATACATATATAATAATAATTGTTTCTACTTTAGGCACAAGGCCAGCAAATACCCAGTGCATTACTGGTACTTTATTTTATCGACCCCGTAAGGATGAAAGGCAAAGTCAACCTCGGCAGGATTTGAACTCAGATCGTAAAGGGACGTAACTATGCTGGAAAGCATGGCGTCCGACACTCTACCGATACTGCCAATCCACCGCCCTTATATAATAATAATATATAATAATAATAAACGAAAGAGAGAGAGGGAGAGAGAGAGAGAGAGAAAGAGAGAGAGAGACCAAAATGCAATATAACGATTGTATAAATGTGATCGCATAAATCTTCCCTTCTTCACCAGTCCTAAATATAGTAAACTAAATGCCGTTCCTTACTGTTACCATCCTATTAAAGTAATGAATACAAACTCATTTTTTTTTATTTCACCTAGTCATAAATTATAAAGTATGAAATAGACAGTGACGTCATGGATGTTGGACAGAGACATCCGCGAGAAGCATACTATGCATCTAAGGTGCGTCATACAGCTGCGGTATGCCACAGAGCTGCGATAACTTTTCACAGGCGACTTATCCAACTATTGTATAAATAAGATATACCAGCTTTTTATAATAAAAGCAAATAGATTTCAAATTTTCAAACTTCAAAATTCAAACCCATTTCGCAACTGATGTGATTGCTAGCATGTATAATATTATCGCGTTGTGGTTGAGTTATGTAAACATTTTACAATGGAAAGAAATTGAAAACAATCTATAATATAGATATTATTCATAATATTCATAAGCGAATTCTGAAATGAAATAGAACAGAATCTATTGTCGATAGACCATTTACATAGTTCATGTTTTTCATATATACACACACACACACACACACACACACACACACACACACACACACACACACACACACACACATTACGCATTAATTCCCCTTAGTCATTCAGACACTTCCGGAATCTGGACAGCATGACCTATTAATTAAGAACCGACTGGATACGGTTTATAGCTTGATTATATGCTGAACCACCGCGAATTATACGATAGACAAGTGTTCTCTATATATATTGCGTCTCATGGATTATGTGAGTGGTGGTGTGAGCGAAGACAGTGGTACGGCTTTGCCTACGATACAATAAGGTTTATAGTATGTGGAAAGTTTTTGATATTTTGGTGTTTCCCTGCATCCGAGACTATATATCATACAGATGTATGAGAATAAATGACTTAATAATCCAGCCCACATAATAAGATCGATTGCCTGCTTCAACTGCCTGACCCTGCAAATATCATTCTGACGCACTCTAATCATGTATAAATAAGACACGCGTGCATGCTACACGTGAGACTGTTTCATACACTGACTACTCTAAACTTTCCTCTTGCTTTATCTTCATAGACTGCCAACGCTTCATGTTTATCTTTATTTTCATTCTTGTTTTTATTTTATTTTTATCCTGTAACCTTTATATGTAAATTGCCATGCTATACCATTTGATGAATGTCACCCCACTGTTGATCAATATGCGCATATGTTTTATGTGTCTCTTGGGTTGAAAAGGAGGTCAAGTATGTTATAGATCAGTAAATAGTTGCTCCGAAGAATCCAAACCTCGGTTTGGAGGAAACAATTGTAAGCAAATAAATGACTTAAACTGAACTTTGATTATTGTAATCTCTCTCTCTATATATATATATATAATGAAAAATTTGAACAGGGACAGAACAGAGAGGCAGTACAATAAATGTTTATTAAATTCACGCTCAGGAGAGTGGGGGTAGGTGGGGGACGACGTTTCGGGCATAAGCCCTTCCTCAGGTGAGAAGTGTGTGGGAACAGAGCTCAAAAGGTGTGTAGGGGAGTGGTGGAGAGACATATAGCGAAAGGAAACGGTGCGAATGAAAAATTAAAAATTAACAAATAAAGACAAAAAATATATAAAAAATAAAAATAAAGCATGATCAAAATACAAGGAATGAGAAAATTTAAAAATAAACGCATGATCAAAATAAACTGAAATTAAAAGGGGGGTAGACAGGTGGTGGAAGGGTGTGGGGTGAGTAGGGGTGGTGGCGGGTGGAGTGGGGAGAGGGAGACGGGGTGTCCGAGCGAGGAGGGCTGAAGGTGGTGTGTGTGTGTAGGTGTGCGTGTGCGTGTGTGTGTGTGTATGTGAAAGTGAGGGTTGGGGGAAGAACGGGGTTGCATGTTCAGGAAGAGGTGTGGGGGGGGGGGGGGGTCGGAGTGTATGTGCGTGTGTGGATAGGGGGTGGGGGGGAGAGGAATCAGGAGGCTGAGGGTGTAAATATGTGGTGGGAAGCACGTGTGTGTGGGATTTAAGCGTGTTGTGGGTGTGGGTGGCGTGTGGAGAAAAACATTTTTTTGGGGTGTGTGTGTGGGTGAGTTATATATATATATATATATATATATATATATATATATATATATATATATATATATATATATATATATATATATATATATATATATATATAAATACAAATATAAATTAGCGAGAATCGTATTTCAGCACAGGAATTAACGAAAATCAACATCCGATATGTGTGGCAAGCGCTCGATGATTAATGCGAATGAGAGCTACAACATACGTTAAGGGCCAAACACACTGAGATGATTGTTAAACATACCATCCGCACAGCCAAAACAAACGACCAAGTAATTCGGGTCAAACAATAAAAATATATGTGTTGATACTTTCCCGGACCCTGGACTGATGGTAAAATCCAGTATTTGGTTTCTGCGACTCCAAAATCAGGTACTGTCCGCCTCCATAAAGAATGTCTGGCTTCAGGTAAGATGATGAACAAGGAAGTCGTGTTATCAACAGGTTTAGTTCTAGGATGCTATAGAAAGTGTGTTTATTACTGACCCCACGTGGAGTTCAGCAAGGGAGGCAACACTTCTAATTTGCGAATGATTCAGTTGTGTATAATATTGCGAGAATGCAAAATATCACAATATATATATATATATATATATATATATATATATATATATATATTTAAATTCATAGAAATTCGGACTTGACTCCTTTTTCCTCACTTTTCGTTGCTTCACCATCTTTGTTTGTTTACACTCGTGTCCCCTTTATTTACGTGTCCCAACGACTTTTTTTAGCCGTTGCTCGCACCAACCGGAGGTATATGGTCTTTAAAGCGATGAAATACCAATGATGGTTGGAAGATCACTGATGAAGGACTAACTTTATTCATATGTAACCCATTAGCAACCACGCAGCACGTTTATTCTCATATTTACACATATTTTTTTCCCCGCTGTGACCCGTCTATTTCGTTCTTACTGCTTCCTCTTTCTCTGTATCTTTACCCTCTCTAGCAGTCACTCTCTCTGTTAGCCTCTTCCTCACCCTTCACTCACTCATTCTCTGTTACTACCTTTCCTCCTCCTCCTTCTTCCCGTTTGACCTGTGCGTAATTCTTTTCTTTCGCACTCTTGGTCTGGCAGGTCGCTTTTTTCTCTCTCTCGTCTACGATTTCACAGAACTTACGTTCACCGAATTCACAGACTAGATCCCTTCTTCCTCCCGTTAGACTGTACGGAATTCCTTCCTTGCTCACATTCCAACCAGGTTTGATGGTCTTTATTCTCTCTCGTTCACGATTTCACCGAATTTAAATTCATAGAAATGTGGGACTTGACACCTTCTTCCTCACTTTTCGTTGCTTCACCATCTTTGTTTGTTTACACTCGTGTCCTCTTTATTTACGTGTCCCAACAACTTTTTTTAGCCGTTGCTCGCATCAACCGGAGGTATATGGTCTTTAAAGCGATGAAATACCAATGATGGTTAGAAGATCACTGATGAAGGACTAACTTTATTCATATGTAACCCATTAGCAACCACGCAGCACGTTTATTCTCATATATATATATATATATATATATATATATATATATATATATATATATATATATATATATATATATATATATATATATATATATATACACATATATATACACACACACATATATATATATATATGAATGAAAATAGACCGAGAAACAGGAATGTCCTTCATCAGTAGTCTGCTGATTATCATTGGTATTTCTTCGCATTAAAGACTAGATACATAAAATCAGTGCGAGCGATAACTAAATTAACTTATCGGGACAGAGGAAAGTAAACAAACAACCTGGTAGTAATGCAACGTAAAGAGAGGAAAAGAGAGACAAGTCAATGAATCTTGTGGGCTTAAGTCCGACAAATCAAATGACGAGAAAAGACAGACACGTCCAAGCCACGCGAAAAGTGGGAGAGGAAAGATTTTCACACAAGTCAGACGGGAGGAAGTGAGAGAGGGGGAGTAGCAGAGAGTGAGTGAGTGAAAGTGTGAGTAAGAGGCTAGCCGAGAGTGTGTGACCAGAAGCGGGGGGTGAATGAAAGCAAGAGGTAACGGAGAGTGAAGTGGGAGAGAGAAAGATGATAGTAGTAAGGTAGCGGAAAACCCTCCAGTTGATGGATGCGAATCCGAAATATAGGGACAATTAAATCTATCCCAAGGTAACTCTATCTCATGTTATTATTTTTATTTTTTATGGTCTTTACTACGTTCTTCTACACACTATACATCTCATTCTACATTCCCTTACATCTCTATCTTCACCACCGGATTCTGTTACTCGGAGATTTACCCATCTGCAATGTTGAGGCTTCCAAAACGACAATATATATATATATATATATATATATATATATATATATATATATATATATATATATATATATATATATATATATATATATATATATATATATATATATATATATATATATATATATATATATATATATAAAATCAAGGTCTAGCAAATAGAGAAAAAGTTTATAAAAGAAGTTCTAAAATAATTTTAAAAAAATTCACTGTACTTATATTGTATATATAATGGGTGAAAGGCGTCAGTTAGTCGTGCTGGAGGAGATAATACAAAAGGAAATGTAAACAATGAAAACAGAATTGAGAATAAAATGCAAAAATCGAAAATCAAAACTGAGATGGAAATTGCAATCAAAATAAATAGATAGATAATAGATATGTTCTTTTATTTGCCACCAGGGCATCAAAAGTGGGACAAGTACAATGGGGGGAGTTTACAAAACAAGACGTCCTCAATAAGGAGGCAATAAAAATATATAAAAATAAAATAAAATATAACAAAAAATAAAATTTATAACAAAGTCCTCAATAGAGAGGAGGCGCCTTGGGGGGTCGCACACACCCCCGAAAAAAAGTGTGCAACCCTTTTCCTCAGGAGCACAGAGAAGGGGTGCTCCCTTAGTCTTTCATCTTCCTCACCTATAGTCTGATATAGAGTGAAGGCCCATTCACACGGGCCATTCTCGCCACTTTCACCCATCTTTCATAAAAACGGCTGGGGTGCAGCACCTCTCTCTCCATCCTGATCCTTCTCCCGAAATGATATCGGAAGAAACGGACCAGTTGTTGGCCAGAGAGAAAGGTGTCTGACCTCAGTCCTTTCAGACGCGTCCACCATACAACCTCTTTCGCCATGGCACAGAAACACCACCTCTTCTTCGTTTTTGAAGAGGGGAGGCGGCTTGATCGTTACAATAGACTCGGTGGTCAACCGGATCGGTCCCACCTTTGACAGCAGTAGTTCGACATAGCCCCACAGATCGGCAATGCTCGAGCAGTGTACCAATGCGTGTGCAACGGTTTCCTCGTCGCACACGCATCTGGGACAGATCTTTTTCGAGGGGTCCCTACCCGGGCGCCCGTATCTGTAGAGCCTTTCTCGAACAGGCAGAGCCCTTCTGTAGCATTGCCAGGCCAGGGACCTCTGAAAGTTATCCATGGGTCCCGGGCTGAATGTCCTACCGAACAGGTTGGCCAGTTCGTCTTCCTCCATGCCTAGGGCTTCTCCGAGGGCGTCGTCGCACCTGCTAACCACCAGCCCTCTATAGAATGACGAGGTGGATTCTCCACTGACAGCCGGGTCCGCCTGCCAGAGAGCCGTGAGCGCCTGGGCACATTCGGTGTGCTAGAATAGATAGATGGTTAGGTAGGTAGGTAGGTATGTAGGTAGGTTAGGTAGGTAGGTAGGTAGGTAGGTAGGTAGGTAGGTAGGTAGGTAGGTAGGTAGGTAGGTAGGTAGGTAGGTAGATAGGTAGGTAGGTAGATAGGTAGGTAGAAGATAGGTAGGTAGGTAGACAAACAGATAGACAGACAGATAGATAGATTGATAGATTGATAGATATATATAGATAGATAGATAGATCAGGATGGAGAGAGAGGTGCTGCACCCCAGCCGTTTTTATGAAAGATGGGTGAAAGTGGCGAGAATGGCCCGTATGAATGGGCCTTCACTCTACATCAGACTATAGATAGATAGATAGATAGATTTCTTTATTTGCCACAAGGGCGCACAAGAAAAAGGGACAATACAAAAACACATGCCGGGAGGCAACGCAAAATAAATACACTTGTAAAGTTATCATTAATAGTTTTGATCTAAGTATTTTAAATATACAAACTGACCAGAATGAATATTGCCAAAGTGACCTGTCATAATTAGTTGAAATTCTGACAGATTGTGTATTGATATATCGAACCCCTTACTGACTTTTTCTTTGTATAATCAATCACCATATTTTTTTCAACTTTGTATTTTCTCTTTAACTGCATATAATTAACTTTGAAATCTGAGCAAAAAACATAAATTTTGATGTATGCTGTTATTGAATGTTTTTACAGTAATATTATCTAACGAATTAAATGTTGCTATTGTTGAAGTCGGTAAAGATGATGGTAATTGTGATAATTATAATTATGGCGAAATACCTTAATCTGAACTAGAAATCTATTGACAAACTATAATTGTTTCTACTTTAGGCACAAAGCCAGCAATTACCCAGTACATTACTGGTACTGGGTAATTGCTGGCCTTGTGCCTAAAGTAGAAACAATTATAGTTTGTCAATAGATTTCTAGTTCAGATTAAGGTATTTCGCCATAATTATAATTATCACAATTACCATCATCTTTACCGACTATTGACAAACTATAATTGTTTCTACTTTTGGCACAAGGCCAGCAATTACCCAGTACATTACTGGTACTTTATTTTATCGACCCCGTAAGGATGAAAGGCAAAGTTAACCTCGGCGGGATTTGAACTCAGACCGCAAAGGGACGTAACTATGCTGGAAAGCATGGCGTCCGACTCTCTACCGATACTGCCAATCCACCGACTATTGACAAACTATAATGATGTTCAGTGATGTGGGTTTTACACAGGAAATCTATATTTTCGATTGATTTTGATATTAATCTTCAAAACTAGAGGTATTTCATTCGGTCAAGTTAATACATTAGTTTAAATGCTTATGGGATCTGATGCACCACGCAAGATGAGTCACATCTAATACAACAAATATATATATCGCTGTGTATGATTTTATTGATTTCATGCTGGAGCTACGTCTTGATGACGATTTAGTCGATCATAGTGTTTATTTTTCAAATATGGCACATATTCCATCAAACATCAGTTTTACGAGACATAAACAAACAGTAACCGTAAAAATAGACACACGCATACGATAAAGTAAGAAGGGGGGGGGGGTCAGGAAAGCATTGCTGTTACATGTCCAGACAGCAAAGGCCTTCCTATAGCGCTGACATGCAGCGTCTGTACAAGACTCTGCCTCAGCAAAGCTGGACTCAAAGGTCATCTTTGCAGTTATAAAGTGAGACCAGTGGTTGACTACGAGGCTCCTGTAAGAGAGGCTACTCATCATACCTGTCAAGCAGGAGGGCGCAAACGAGATGCAAATGTATATGAAGTCCACATCCGTCTATTGCCAGTGAATGTTTTTATCACGGTCGCTAACTCTGTGCTTCACATTTTCGATCATTGGCTGGGCTAAAAAGCCACATTCGATCGCAGTACCGTTAATTATTAATATATCGTAAAATGACCATACTCGATAACGAGGGGCAACCATCATGTAAGTATGTATGTTAATATATATAGGACTCCACTAATTTCCTCAGTATAGATTATCGTCTTCAGTATTTATCCAAACTTGTAATTTTGGGCCAATGTTATAAATCATGTTGTTATATTCCGCGGAGAGTATTTTCTACCCGATATGTTTGTTTGTTTGTTTGTTTGTTTGTATATTAGCAGGAATACAGTCTATACAATGTCATTGCACAAATATAGAAATGATCTAGTATTCACAGAGGAATTGGTTAATACTTCTTGACAATGAATTATATAATAAGCAAGGCAAACCAAATCAAAATGGACGGATAAATAAAATAAAATAAATAAATAGAAAGCTCATCAATTTCCTTTATATAAAAGATCATTTGATATACAAACAAATATATTTATTTGTGGCCCTGTCATTCATAAACGAAACAAACATAAAATATCTGTCGTTGTTTGTATACGCTTTTATTGGCTTCATTCTTTAAACAGACGCCATAATAGAACACTGCATTCAAGTGTTTTAGTCGATTATATCAGTTCCATTACATTGTCTGGTACTTGTGTTTCCGACATCATAAGACGACGCACGTGGACCGTCTGCAAAATGAATGCTATAAAAAATTATTAGATCTTAAGTTAGTCTGCCCTCTACTGTTGCAAAAGGGATAACATTGTGACGTTGTGGATCTGGATTACGGATATATGTAAGTATGCATGCCTACTTATATATCTATATCTATCTATCGGAATATATATATATATATATATATATATATATATATATATATATATATATATATATATATATATATATATATATATATATATATATATATATATATATATATATATATATAATTATATAAACGGAGAAAGCTATTAGCGATACTCCGATCAATTTCCAACTCACTCAACAAACATTGGGAAATACCGGAGTATATTTCCAATTACACGTTTGGGGTGCTAACTATATTGTATTGTGTGGATAATTGGGTGTATTATTTTATATGAGATATATTAAATAACTCATTTCCCAAACGAATCGTTTCATTATAAGATTTCTACATGGTGGGTGAAATTATACCAAGTTATGTAGAAGCTTGTGTAAGATCAATGAATTCTTATGCAAGAGGGCTCTTATAAATCTTCAGTTGGTGCCAAATAATATTAATATATATATATATATATATATATATATATATATATATATATATATATATATATATATAAGTTTACTTCTCCATAGCTGTACACATATAAATGTATGTGAATTTCTAATGATATACGATATGTTTATTAAATAAACATTTTGAAAGTCCAGCTATGAATATTGAAAGCCTGACGGCCTTTCAATATTCTCAACAGAAGGAACTAGCAGGGGAAAACTGCCTGTGCGCATTTCGAGCTTCTGTTACACATCAGGACAGTGCTTCCTCCGCTCTCTGCTGGAACTTGAAACAGGCGAAAATATAGTTACTTCGCTTCAGTAGGTGGGCTTATTAGCCTCATTTGCATATAGAGTATTCTCACATGTGTATGTATATATGTATTTATGTTTGTGTGGCCTTTGGTGCCCTATGTATGTATGTTTGTGTGGCCTTTGCCACCCTATCTCCCCATTGCCATAGGAGTCACCCTAGCTCCATATTTCCATACTGTGTCACTGAACTCTCCAACTCCATAGTATGCCACCCTAACTCCACAGTTCCATAGTATGCCACCCTAACTCCACAGTTCCATAGTATGCCATCCTAGCTCCACAGTTCCATAGTGTGCCATCCTAGCTCCACAGTTCCATAGTATGCCATCCTAGCTCCACAGTTCCATAGTGTGCCACCCTAACTCCACAGTTCCATAGTATGCCATCCTAGCTCCGAAATGCCGTATTTTTCCACCTTATCTCCCCATTCACATATTTTATCATCCTATGTTCCCAGTGCCTAACTGTCCCTTAATAGAATCTTAAGACGATGATGATGATGATTTTGATGGTGATGATGTTAATGATGATTTTTAATGATTATGTTGTGGATGATGACGAAGATGATGATGATGATGATGATGATGATGATGGTGATGACAATGTTCATTCTCCTTTACAACCACATACACTCATTGAGAGCATGGTGTTTAACACCATCCCCCTTCCTCCCTTTTATACACACATACATTCACACACACACACACACACACACACACACACACACACATATATATATATATATATACTCATACAGAGCTTTGTGCAAAAGTCTCGCCGTAGAATTTTCACCATTCCCCTTCCTTCGTTTTAACTCAGACTTCTCACGAGCAGACTGACACACGGACGGACATGATTCGACTTTTATGTATATAGACTAGCAGAAAACCACCTGGTGGGCGATTTTCTGCTAGCAAATCTAGTGTATATACTGATATTGTTGAGATTTGGATGAGAAATGTTTTCGGCACCACATGTTCACTCGGTGTGTCTCTCGGTGTGTCTTTTATGCATGTATAAATATATATATTATCTATACGGTGAAATCTTTGAAATAAATATATGTTAAAACGAAAAAGGAGAAAAAGAGATTAGTGACGGAAATATAAACGTTATGATACATAAACGTTATGATATAACGATGGAAATATATCTTCAAATGGTCCTTGGTATGGTGTCAAGTCAGAACCGCCTCGAACTGGTTACTTCTGGCTTGTGCAAGGTGTCTCTATAGCAACCAGCGATTCCCTCGGCCTCAGTGACCAAAGTCAGTGGAGAGGGGAAGGTAATGTTTCTATAGCGACAGTGTTTCTCTTGGTAGTACCAAAGTGGAGAAAGGAAGGGGAAGGTAATATTTCTGTAGCACCTACATTTGAGTTTGGACAGACAGACAGACAGACAAACAGAGAAATGCCCATATATTTCTGTGTGTGTATATATATATATATATATATATATATATATATACATTTCTGTGTGTGTAATATATATATTATATATATATATATATATTACACACACAGAAATGTATATATATTTCTTAGATCAAAATTATTATTAATGTTTTGCTGTTCATAACAATTGGAATTGAAAAATTACTTTTGAAATTATTAGTTATTTTACTAATGCTTAGATATGTAAAAATGAAGCAATGTTTCTAATAATTGTTTCTACTTTTGGCACAAGGCCAGCAATTACCCAGTACATTACTGGTACTTTATTTTATCGACCCCGTGAGGATGAAAGGCAAAGTTAACCTCGGCGGTATTTGAACTCAGACCGTAAAGGGACGTAACTCCATGCTATGAAGCATGGTGTCCGACTCTCTACAGATTCTGCCAATCCACCGCCCTAATGTCTGTACGTAATGAGGGAGTGAGAGGGGAGAGAAAGAAAGGCAGAGGTGAAGTGACGAAGTGACTCTCTCCTCCTCCTCCATCTCCCCATTCGTCACAGCGATAGAGGGGAGGAATGTTAGTGTGTTACAAAGAGAAAGAGTGAGAGTGAGAGAAACAGACAGACTAAAAGAGAGGGATAGCTGGAGAGAGAGAGAGATAGCAACCACGCGCACAAGTGTTTCCACTGTCGGACAGACAGACAGAGAAATTGCTGGTTAAATATTATAAGGAGATGACATATCCCCGCTTTCAATTACGCCATGTTATTGGGTGTTTTTGGTAGATATTGCCTGTCATATAATTCTGTGGGACTGGCTCTACTTACTGCCTCAGTTGTGTTATTTTTTGCAGTCTTGATTTCATCCCTGATTTTTGTGAAATATTCTGGAAGAAATTCATTTTCATGTTCGTCTCCTTGTAGCTTAATTCCGTGTACATTTGTTCGGGCTAGTTATTGTTGGTCTGCATTGGTTTGCCCTTGATTTTTATTATATTTTAGTCAACTACTTCAGGAAAAGACTTATGGAGTCCAATAATTATATTGTCTTAGGTAATGGGGCTGTTTCTTGTAGTGTTCTCAACATTTAATTTTATTTCATGCAATTCTGGTCAGGTAATCAGCTATTTCGTGTGATACCTTTGCGGACAATACATCTTAATTGCATCTGTATATGTATGTGAATGCGCGTGCTTGCTTGTGAATAAATTACTCTATTATTCCCTATATGTGTATATATACATATATATATATATGTGTGTGTGTGTGTGTGTGTGTGTGTGTGTGTGTGTGTGTGTGTGTGTGTGTGTGTGTGTGTGTGTGTGCGCGTGTGTGCGTGTGTGTGCGTGTGCGTGTGCGTGCATGTGCGTGCGTGTCTGTCTGTGTGTACATATATAGATGAATATCTGAAGAAACATTGAAAACATTTGAAATTTAGATTAATACTGTAAGTCTTGCAGCTAGCATTCATTTTCATCTGAAGTAAATTATCTATATTTAATGCATTGTCTACATTATTTACTGGCCTCCCCTTCCAACTTTCTACGGGAGGTATGTTTGTATGTATGTATATACATGAAATATGTCGCTTTTATTAAGAATAGACACAGACATAATTGTGTGTGTGAGTATGTGTATTTGTATGTATGTGTGTGTATGTGTCCGTGTGTGTGTATCTGTCTGTGTATATATGTGTGTGTGTTATTCCCAAATACGGTTTAATTCCTTCTCACAAAAACATTTTCGAGTGGTCAGCAGTTCTTAAAAAATATGGTCATTGTAAAGTGTTTGGAAATTGCCGACAAAATTAATCTATATTGAATGTACTCTTTATTTTCAAATGTTTGGTTTTCTGTAGACTCGTTTCGATTTTACCATTCTCATGATTACAGCCTTGGGAATTATTCGTATAATGGAAAACTAAATTTCCATCAATAGCGTTATATTAAAAATTATGCTATTCATAGTCAAAATTGTGTGTTGAAGGAAAAAAGATAAGGTGAAAGGTGTTATATTAGAGTGAATAATGTTACGAATTGCATTATATTATCATGCCCTAAATGACTCAGCTGTATAAACAGAGATGTCGTTAATCCTAATCTAAACAAGCTAGAAAAAAGTTGCAACAAAAAAAAGCAAAAAGAAAAAATACGGAAAGAGTCTAGAATTTGAAATTTCTTATCTGTTACCCCTACCTTTAGGATAGAAAACTATTTTATTCTTCGTAACTTCATTTCTTTTAACTCTTCATCTCACAGTTCATGTCACTTCTATAACTGCAGAGAAATTCCAGTATAAATAAAATTATATAAAATGTAACATACTTTTGTTAAAGATACTATTTGTCATTCTAAAAGTAACCGCTACAATTGTACTGAAAAAATATGGGGAATCATAAATTTGTCTACAGAAGCACCTTTTAGATTAATTATATATTTATTTTCAATCTGCACAACAAAAAATATTTTTATATTTTAACGTCTTGATACACACATATCCCACCTTTATGAAAGTGTTCCACAGTCTATCATAACATGAACAAAAAGCTGAACTTGACTTTCTTATGCATATTTCAATTTCCTTGTCTAACTTTCCATCACTAGTTACAGTTGGCCCAAGGTATGTAACATTACTGACTGTTTTCAGAATTATTGAAATTTATCCAGGAATATTTCGTAAATTCAAGAAATAGTAATCTATATATATAAAACAGAGGATGTCTGTGTGTCTGTTTCCCTAAAACTCGAGAAGTACCCAACCGATTTTTTTCAAACTTTATACATGTAACTCGTATGACCCCGGAAGTGTTTTGATCAAAAAATGTTCAATGCCCTAGGGACCGCATTAGGCGATTTAGCGATCTCTTTCTCTTTCTCTTAGTCTTTCTCTTTTCAGATAGTACATAGATATGACGTCGCACCTTCATAATATCTGTCTGTATGCCTGACTGTCTGCATTACGTCATTATGACGCGATCAGTGTGTGTGTATATATATTCTTATGCCAGGAAACGTCTTCACTAACCAAAGTATCGTCTTCCTGTTTTCCAGATTGATTTTTTTAGTTTAAGAAGATCCCGTTAAGGTTGAAAGCAGCGATTCTTTGATTAAACATTAATATGTTATTTTAATATAGATATTCGTGTGCAGATATTTTTGCATACACAAAAACAAAATATAAACAAACAAGGCCAAAGATTACAACAATTAGTCTTAGTGTATGTACTTCATACTGCTTTTAGGTAGAATATCCCGTTAAGGGTGAAAGCAGTGATTCTTTGCTTGAACTTTAGTCTGTTATTTTAATATATATATATATATATAATTATATATTTATGGACAGATTGTTTGCATACACAATAACAAAATATAAACAAACCACGAGGTGGTAGAAGGTCATGAAATCGCTCCCGTAAGTTTTTGATTTTTAACATATTTAAATCAATTGTGAAATAACAATTCTTAGTACAAATGATGCATAAAGCACCGAATCAAGTCTCATAAAATTTCGGATCCATAATATATTGTTACATCGCTCAAATATTCAATTTTGTATTATATATTTTATATTCAAAAAAGAAAATGGTTAATAATGGAAGAAAACCGCCTATGTCTACACTATATAGAACAGCCAAATAACAGCAATTTCACCAACACCAGAAACTTGATACACCACCTACCCCATCACCCCGCTGAGTACACTAAAGATAACAGCCAGATAACGGCAATTTCACCACCACCACCACCAGTCCCAGCATCATAATAATAATTACTATTATTATTGTCTCAAGTTTTAACAAAATGTTTAATTCCAATATTAAGGGAATATGTCAACACAATATATATTAAACATACGCGACACAAACGCATAGATACTACAGATCAAACAAAACTAGTCTATTCAACACATATATTAAACATATGCGACACAAACGCATAGATACTACATATCAAAAAACTAGTCCATTCAACAAAACTCAGTAACGACAACGCCACCGCCGCCACCACTCCATCCATCATTGCTACCACTATCTCATCACCGCCGCCACCACTCCTTCATTGCTACCACCACTATTCCCTTGTTAACTTAAGAAATGGGAAGGTGGCGGTATCACTAGACAAGGGAGAGGCTAGCAAAAGATATAAATAGATTGACTTAGTGACTCGGCCACCGGCCAAACGTCAACAACTATGGCACTGTTGGCTCCCCCTTCCTCACCAACAATATAAAAAGCCCCAGCACCACCACCGACATAGCCAACAACAATAACAGGCAACTTCAGCAAAAAGTATATTATATTATTGTAATGCACTGGGTGAGTGCTGGCCTTGAGCCTGGAGTGGAGACAATTATTAATAATTTCATTCTTAAGCCACGCAATGCTCACATTAAGGAACCACTCATGATAATAACAATTTTAAAAAACAACAAAAAAGAAAACCCCGTGACCAAGAAATACCGGGATGGCGGCCGGCGGGGAATAGCCGTGTCTCTAGGGGAGAACGGCCCCTCTAGTCTTGGTTGACACTCGTTCTAGAAGTGGTAACACGAAATGATTACCCCTTGGCGGATAAGGATAAAACGCGACAAAATAAAGTAAATGTCTAATGATAAAATCTCATACCGGATCGGCCGTCACCCGGGTAAAAAAGGGCCGCGTCCCTCAGAGAGGAACCAGATTGGGGTCGAAAAATCAGCTAATGGTTCAAACCTTCCCATTAATTCGGAGCTGGAGACCTCCCATAACCGGAATACTCCTACTGTTGGCCCTCCATGCTCACCACCAAGAAATCCAAAGAAAAAGAGAGAAAAATGGTCAAGGGAAGATAATAAAGAAGTCCTTGAGGCTTTCTACACTGCCATGTACAACCCATCAAATACATCGAATACAGAACAGACATATATCAACTGGAAAAAGAAACATCCCGAAAACAGAGGCTATGTTGACAGTAACAAACTAGCCAATATACGAAGAAATATTGTAAAAAAAAAAGATACTAACTGATATAGAAATTGATCAGATCAAGCTATTAGCACAAAGTCAGCGAAGGGAAAATGAAACATGTGTCAGTGAAAACGAGGTAAATTGTAACACTTCGAATCCCAGGGTTGGGGCGGAATCACTAGCAACAGAACAAATTAAAGAAAGAATCGAAAAAGTGGAGGGAGTGCATGCTCAAGATGAAACTCCAAATGAAAATAATGAGATCGTAAATGATAAAGAAATGAATGAGAATGAACTTGCCAACTTGAAGGATGAAATTATGATCGAATGGATGAAAATGAAAGAATCTGACATGGGGCAACGAGACACCCTCCCTAAGATCCAGAACTCCAAACAGAACCAAAAGATAATACACAAGACTAACATAATTCTCAAAAACATTATCATCACAAACAAACTAAACATTACTGATTTAAATCATCTCTATTATGCATCGGCTAAAGTCACCACTCACTTATGTGGAGTGAAGATGAAAAAACAAAGGAATTCCCACAAGAAATCTACTTGGCAAGAGAACATCAATCGCCAAATAAACCTTCTCCGATCTGACATAGAAATGTTAACAAACTATAATGTAGGTGAACATGTTAAACAAACTAAACTTAGAAAATTGAAAAGAAAGTGTAGCATAAAATCAACAAGTGACATAGACATGCTGATAGAAATAATCAAGCAAAAAGTGTCGGCCAAAGCTGCTCGTATAAGGCGCTTTGAAAAACGATCTAGATTCTATAAGGACAATAATATGTTCAAAAACAACCAACGAAACTTCTACAGAAAAATTGGTAAGTCAACAATAACTGCTAAATCAATACCACCCAAGGAGGAAGTGCAAGAACTGTGGGAAAAGATCTGGACCGAAGAAAAAGTTCAAAAACATGCATGCCCCATGAATAGACAGACAAATGAAAGATACAGCTAGCTCACTTTGAGGAACAAATATGGGAAAATATAACAGTTGAACAGTTGCGCTTGGCTCTAAGAAAAACCAGCAAATGGAAATCCCGAGGAAAAGACAAAATACAAAATGTTTGGATAAATGCCTTCACAGAGTCTCATGAGCTGTTAGCCCAACTTTACAATGAAATAGTTAAGGAGCCAGAAAAGATACCATCATGGCTAGTTAACGGCATTACATTCCTGCTTCCGAAGAATGATGAGACAAACAATCCCCAAAATTACAGACCGATAACTTGCTTGACCACAATGTATAAAATTTTAACATCAGTCCTAACTGAATACACATATGACCACCTGATAACAAATGACCTATTTCCCATTGAGCAGAAAGGGTGTAAACGAGGCTCATATGGCTGTAAGGATCAGCTTTTGGTTAACAAAATGATCCTGGAAGATTGTCATAATAGACACAAAAATCTATCGATTGCTTGGATAGATTATAAAAAAGCATTCGATAGTTTGCCACACAGTTGGATTGAAAAATGTTTAGAGATTTTCAAAATATCCCCCGTTGTCAGGAGGTTTTTATCATTCAGTATGAAGACATGGAAAACGACACTCCTTTTGAATAGTGAAACAAAATCACTGGAAGCTGGAGAAGTTAATATTAATTGTGGAATTTTTCAGGGTGACTCTTTATCACCGCTTTTATTCAGGATCGCACTTATACCATTAAGTAAAATGCTCAATGAAACAAAACATGGATATAAAGTCTATGACAAAACCATTAATCACTTGTTCTACATGGATGACCTGAAACTATTTGCAAAAAATGATGAACAATTGCAAGGGCTATTATCCACTGTGGAGCAGTTCAGTGATGACATTAAAATGGAGTTTGGACTAGATAAATGCGCCAAAGCAACGTTCACCAGAGGAAAGCTGCTGAAGAGTTCAGACATTAATCTTGATCGGGGGAACGTGATAAGAGAACTTGATCATGAAAAAACTTACAAATATCTAGGTGTTTGTGAAGGAGACGGAATCAAGCACTCGACAATGAGGGAAAGGATAAGGAAGGAATGTTACCGCAGAGTAAGAGCAATCTTAAGAACGGAATTGAATGCAAGGAATAGGATCGATGCCATAAACACGCTTGCCATACCAGTAGTAACCTACAGTTACAATGTCATCAACTGGTCAAGCACAGAGATCCGTAGGCTCGATACAAAAATTCGAAAATTCTTAACCATGCACAGAATGCATCACCCTAAGGCAGATACAGATAGAATATATCTCCCTAGGAAAGAAGGAGGACGTGGGTTAATCCAGTTAGACATTGCGTTGAAAACTGCAACAATTGGATTATCTACATATCTAAGGGAATCACATGATTGGATGATCAAACTCGTTTTGAAACACGAAAGCATCAAAAGATCATATTCCATTACAAAAGATGCACAAAGATACAGTAATGGACTACAAATTTCAGAAGTCCCATTTACTGCTGAAATGGAAAACACAGAAAAAGCAAAGCAGGTAAAAGTAACTGCAAAGAAAGAACTGCTACAGAAACTGGCAGAAAAGAAATGGCAAGAAAAGCCTCTGTATGGAAAATAGCCAGAACGAGCTAACAATCCTGATGTTGACAAAACTTTAACCCATCAGTGGTTGGCATCCTCTGGACTGAAATCGGAGACTGAAGGATTGATTATATCAGCACAAGATCAGTGTCTGCCAACAAAAAAGTACCAAGCCAACATAATAAAAAATGGATGCAGCCCATTATGCCGTGTATGCAAAAAGCAACCAGAGACCATTGACCATATAATTTCAATGTGCAGTCCTATAGCTCCAATCGAATGCCTAAACAGGCATGACAGAGCTGCACAATACATACATTGGATAATGTGTAAGCATTTTGACCTGCCCCATCAAAAGAATTGGTGGGAGCATCAACCATCTCCTATACTTGAAAAAGATCACATCTCAATCTTGTGGAACTTTAGCATCCAAACAGACCGAAAAATAGATGCAAATAGACCTGATATAATATTGAAGGACTTTAAAAAGAGGGTATGCCTGCTAATTGATATGTCCGTTCCAATAGACAAGAATGTAACTATAAAAACATTTGAAAAATTGAACAAGTATAAGGACCTGGAGATAGAAATTGGAAAAATGTGGAAATTGAGAACTAAAACAATACCAGTGGTTGTAGGCGCTCTGGGATGATACCTAAGGGGTCTAATGATTACTTATCGCAAATCTCAGGAAATCCGCGTATAGGAGAAATACAAAAGATAGTACTAATGGGAACTGCCCATATACTAAGGAAGATTCTGTCAATATAAGTACATCACAAGTCTAAACACTAAAGATGCATGTGTGAGTGTGTATGTTCTTTCTTGAACATGGCGGACCTTGTTGTCTCTTGAGGTCACTGGTTGTGACTTGGTGATAACTCGTATGAACATAAAGCAAGATAAATGCAACTGGAATAATAATAATAATAATAATTATTATTATTATTATTATTATTATCAGCATAGAGGAAAACAACCTACACAAATACGTGACTGATAGTAAGGAGCCAATACTCAGAACTGTACTGAAGGAGACTGTGGCCCACATTGTATCCGAGTGTAAACACCTAGCCCAGACTCACTATAAGGGCTGGAGACATGATGTGATGGGCAGGGTGATCCACTGGCACCTATGCAAAGTAAACAATTTACCACATTCTGAGAAATGGTATGAGCATAAGCCAGAGTCGGTTATAGAAAACGATCAGGTGAAGGTGCTGTGGGATTTTAGGATACAGACGGACAAGAAACTGGAACACAATAGACCTGACCTGGTGGTTGTGGACAAAGAAAAAAGATCGTGCCTGATTGTGGATGTGGCCTGCCCATTCGACGCGAGAGTGCAAGAGAAGGAGAGGGAGAAAATTAACCGATACCAGCACTTAAAGTGGTAGGTAAAAAGGATTTGGAACTGCCATGATGTCAAAGTGATCCCGATTGTCATAGGCACCCTCGGGACTATCTCAAAAGGTTTCCAGGGATGGTTAAAGAAAATTGGCCCCTTCACGCTTTTTGGAACGCTTCAAAAGGCATGCTTGCTGGGAACTGCAAGAACCCTCCGATACGTCCTGAATATCTGAGGCTGCAGGTAGTGGCTTGATATTCATTTCAACAAACTTTCCAGTTAACTAACATCAATGACTGAGACTCGAAGAACAACAATAATAATAATAATAATAATAATAATAATAATAATAATAATAATAATAATAATAATGATAATAATAGGGAAGAAAACGCACATGGTGGATATATATCGTTATGGAATCGCTCCCGTAAATTTTTGATTTTTACTTATTTAAAACAACTGTGATAGAATAATTCTTATTACAAATGAAGTATAAGATTACAGTTTTAACGCTCAGCAAGCCATAACGCATTACTTTACGACATATGGCCCCAATATTTAATATTTAATTTTGGATCAGAAATGTTATATTCGAAAAGGAGGAAAATGGCAAAATGGCTAAATAGCTAAGTAGCTAAGCGGACAGAGAGGCAAATAATTTCACCACCAACACCACCACCGCCACCATCACAACTACCACGCCAAAAACTCTACTCAAGTTACCTTAACTTCTATTTCTACTTCAACTTCAACGCCATCACTACAGTACTACGATCACATCACCACCACCACTGCCTCATTATCGCTACCGCCGCTATTCTCTCCCACTACCTCCTGCTAAGTACTACTAGCATATCACCACCACCACCACTGCCTCATTATCGCTACCGCCGCTATTCTCTCCCACTACCTCCTGCTAAGACATGCATCCTAGTGTCCCCACTAAAAGAGGAAGCCAACGAAAGATATAAATAGACTGATTTGATGACCCGGTCAAAAAATAAAAAAAACAAAAATAAAAATCAAAACAGCACAGCAACAACGAAAAACGTAAAGAAAAAAAAATGAAAAGAATAACAAACAGACAGACAGAGAAGGAAAAAAAAAAAAAAAACTAAGTCAGACATTCAAACATTACATTACAATGAAACTTATGCTTATTCTTTTTTTTTTTTTTACCTATTTGTTTGTTTGTTTATTTATGTTCGTCTACAGCGTGATAGTGCCACACTAAAATCACCGGGGGTGATGACATCACCGGAGGTGATGAAATCACCGGTGGTTATGTAACCATACATTCGCCAATCCTCGATAAGAGTGTTTAAATGTCGAACCTAAACAGTTCGAATAACGGTGAAGTGGAGACTGGAATGTCAAGTGACAGACTCTCACCCAGCAGGTGCTCCCTGGCTCAGCAGCAGGGACCTGGCTGTCAAACAAATACTGCTGGTGTCGGAGGAAGAAGAAGAAGTAAAGGGACCAGAACCAACTGGACGAAAGAATTGAATAGAACTGTTATGCAATGTTACCTGAAGAGTAACCCCAAGGAGAAAGGCTATAGGAAACGGATTCATAACTTCTGGAACGAGATTGGTCTATTTAAATTAGATGAACAAAAATTGGCCAGGCAGGCTCGGGTAATAAGAACTAATGGGTGGATAAGCGAGCTGGAACTGGAGGAACTGAGCAGAGAGATTAGGTTGGAAATGGAGAGTGCAGTATGCCAGTCAAACGAGCCAGTGGGAAATGAAGGTGAAGAGGTTGAGAGAACGGAGGAACCATTCGAAGCAGACAATGATCTGAATGCTGAGATAAATAATACCTGGGACAAAGATACGGCCATTGAGGAGATGAATGCTGACGGGCAAGGACAAGATTTTGTTGATATCCTAAACTTAGTGGTAGAGGAATTGAACAATGATAGTGGGAAACCTATGAACCTAAGATTTGTAGACAGGAAAAAGTTAAAAAAAACAACAGCTCAGGTAAACAAAGTCATCCCATACCTTGAGGCGAGGAGCCTTCACCAGTGCAACAATATCCTCAAAGTAACAGAAAATGCGGTGAGGAAATTACTTGGCATAAAAGCGAGAGGAAACAACAAACAAGAAAGATCAGAACCTTGGTGGAAGAAACGACTGAATGGTCAAATCAGGGAAATGAGAAATGACATTGGAAAGCTTGAGTCCCTACTGAATGGGACACTAAAAAACATAGACACTAAAAATAGACTGGAAATAAAGTACAAAACTAGGAGGAAAAAGCTAAATATTATCATAGAGGAACTGAAGCAACGCATTGTAGCAAAGAGTGCACAAATTAGGCGATACGAGAGCAGAGTCAGTATAGACAGAACCGCATGTTTGACAACAACCAGAAGATGAAGGGAAAGAATGAAGCAACGACTTGATCCCTGAGGCGGAACAAACTAAGACATTCTGGAGAGGAATCTGGGAGCAGGATGTTAAACATAATGACCAGGAAGAGTGGATTGAGACAGTACAAAAGGAGATTAGTGAACAGGCACACCAACAAACTGATTTGAGTATCACAGTTGAAACTCTTAAGGGGCAGGCCAAAAAACTAACCAACTGGAAATCACCAGGCCCAGATGGTGTGCAGGGGTATTGGATTAAAAATATAACATCCTTCCACCCGAAACTGACAACCATGTTCAATGACTGCTTGATGTCAGGTGAGGTACCAGAGTGGTTGACAAAAAGTACCACAGTTGTGGTAATGAAAGACCGAATCAAGGGTAATGATGTTACCAACTATAGACCTATCACATGTCTGTCCGTAATGTGGAAACTGTTGACAAGCATTATGTTTGAAGAAATCTACCATCACCTCCACACAAACAACTTGTTACCGGACGAACAGAAAGGATGCCGAAAGAAGTCCCGTGGTACAAAGGACCAGTTACTTATTGATAAGATGGTAATGAGGAATTGCAAGAGGAGACACACTGGTCTTGCCATGGGATGGATAGACTACAAAAAGGCATTTGACATGGTGCCTCATTCTTGGATCACCAAAAGCCTTGAGATCTTCAAGGTGGCAGATAACATCAGACAGTTGTTGGGCAAAAGTATGAAGTCCTGGAAAACAGAGTGAACATCAGCTGGAGAATCCTTGGGAGGCGTGAAGATCAAGAGAGGTATCTTCCAGGTAGATAGTCTGTCCCCTCTGTTGTTTGTCCTTGCCCTGATGGCCCTGACCATTATACTGCGAAAGGTGAGAGCAGGATACAAGTTGGGAGAGGGAGAGCTTACCATCAATCACCTCCTCTTCATGGACGATCTTAAGCTCTTCGGGAAGAGTGAGAAGGAGTTGGATGTGCTTTTTGACACTGTCCGTATTTTCAGCAATGATATATGTATGCAATTTGGTATTAGTAAGTGTGGAGTCCTTGTGATGAAGAGGGGGTAAATTGAGCAGAAGCAACGGAATCCAGGTACCAACAGGTGAGATGATAAAGGAAATTGACACTGAAGAAGAATACAAGTATTTGGGTGTTCTGGAGGCTGATCACATCAAGAACAAAAAAATGAAGGAATTGATAAGATCTGAATACATTCGGAGAGTAAGTAGCATATTAAAGTCACATCTGAACAGTAGGAATGCCATAAGTGCAGTAAATTAGTAAATTCCCGAGCTGTGTCTATTATTAGGTACAGTGCGGGAATTCTGAGATGGAATGTTGCTGAACAAAAAGAAATGGATAGGAAGACTAGGAAGCTATTGACTATCTACAACATGTTCCACAAGAGAAGTGATGTCGATAGACTCTACTTGAGGAGATCTGAAGGTGGAAGAGGTCTTATCGGCATAGAGGACTGTGTTCAGATGGAGAAAAACAACCTACACAAATAGGTGACCGATAGTAAGGAGCCAATGCTCAGAATTGTACTGAAGGAGAGGACAATAGACCAGGGGATGCCCAGGGAGGAAATAACAACTAGGAGAAAGAGCAGCCTTCAGGAAAAATCCCTTCATAGTACCTTCTTTGAGAAAACTGAATTCAGAGATCCACAGATATGGAACTGGTTGAAAAGAGGAGACCTTAAAAAGGCTACAGAAGGAATGCTAATGGCTGCGCAAGAGCAGGCCCTCAAAACGAAGTGGTTGAAACACCATATTGACAAGGAGAACGCTAGCCCACTGTGCAGGATCTGTGGAGAGAGAGAGGAGACTGTGGATCACATTGTATCCGAGTGTAAACACCTAGCCCAGACTCACTATAAGGGCTGGAGACATGATGTGATGGGCAGGGTGATCTACTGGCACCTATGCAAAGTAAACAATTTACCACATTCTGAGAAGTGGTATGCGCATAAGCCAGGGTCGGTGATAGAAAACGATCAGGTGAAGGTGCTGTGGGATTTTAGGATACAGACGGACAAGAAACTGGAACACAATAGACCTGACCTGGTGGTTTTGGACAAGGAAAAAAGATCGTGCCTGATTGTGGATGTGGCCTACCCATTCGACTCGAGAGTGCAAGAGAAGGAGAGGGAGAAAATTAACCGATACGAGGACTTAAAGTGGTAGGTAAAAAGGATTTGGAACTGCCATGAAGTCAAAGTGGTCCCGATTGGCACACTAGGTACTATCTCAAAAAGTTTCCAGGGATGGATGATTATTTTTAGTAGTAGTAGTAGTAGTAGTAGTAGCAGCAAAGCAGCAGCGGTAGCAGTAGTAGTAGTAGTAGTAGCAGCAGCAGCAGCACCAACAGCCGCCGCCGCAGCAGCAGCAGCAACAGCAACAGTAGTAGTAGTAGTAGTAGTAGTAGTAGTAGTAGTAGTAGTAGTAGTAGTAGTAGTAGTAGTTTTATCTTTCCTTTCCATCCATGATATTGAAATAGGAAATAATATTCTGATTCATGCGTTGGAAAAATTCTGTAATTTGAGGAATTATATGCAGAACAAGTGTTGGAAATCGTCTGATATACAATAGATAAGATGTTGATGTTGTTGCGGATTAAAGGAATAATCAATATCCTAGAGGAAGAAGGAAAAGCCAGGAAGGACAAAGAAAGTATTGAAGGAGAGAACACACAAAATTTCATGATTAAATGAGAGTATTGGGTAATATATTGTATTCGGCTGCAAAGGCTCGAGTGCGATTTCACAAAGAATACAATCACAAGAGATAGCAGTAGATAAAATTGAAAAAATGATAAGAGCACAAGCGAAAGTGAAGCTATATCTTAACGGTCTTTTGTTCAAAAATAAACTTAAAAGCGTAATGATTTCGTTTGAAAGCACTTTGTAAAATGTGTTTGATTTTTGTTGCCCAGTAGACAAGATATTTTACTGAAAATAAAACAAAATCGATTCTTACATCACCCATAATCGATATGGTTGCTTGAAAGTTTTTCGCCTGGCTTCAACTCTCAATCACTGCACTATTCACAATGCCTATGCACAAATACATATTTTGCTGATTGTATTGAATTTTGTGAATAGAACATTTTCTGCTATAAAAGAAAGTCCGTTGCCGAAAACAATATCAACTTACTAGAGTTTACAAAACGAAGGATATAGATACATGAAGCATTGCTGTAAAGGTTTGTTAGTTCACACGAATTTAACTCAACATATATCATATGACGTAAACATTTTAGCTACGCGAATCGTAATTTATGTTTAGCATATGAATACAACCGGAAACAGCTATGTAAATATCTTACAACATTTACATTATATTCACTGACACACGGAGACCTATTCATATTGTATACATCCTACCAAGATAGTAAGATATATTATAGATGTCTCGATTCTCATATAATACGATTCAAATTTGATGTATAATTACATTGCTGGAAGCACATTCTATGTAATTCAATTGTACAATATATCAAAGATATAATGGTCATGCAAAAGGAAATAAACAGATAGACCTGTATTTTGATGGTGTACACATCGGCAATGATAACACGAGCATCCAGACATCAATTATTTAGTTTAAACCTCGAAATTCTTTTCAAATTCTGAAGATTTCCAGCATGGATCGATACATATGTTTAGATTATATATCCGAAAAGATGATAAGGAATTCACAATGGAAAATGAAAAGTAATGTCTCTCTTTTCTTTCATTCTGTCTTCATTTTCTTCGTGCCAGGATCCTGAGACAGAACGTGAGAGAGGAAAATATATATGTATTACTACCTCTAATTGTTACACTTTTTCACGTATAGAGAGAGAGTGAGGGGGAGACAGAGAGACAGAGAGAAAGGTTCCTAAGGGACCAGATTTAAATAAGATGCTCAATACATTATGTAGTAAACATACATAGTTTATTTCAGATAGAAATTACATATGTAGGGCTGAAATTATTTCATTCGTTTAAAGTCCTAATGAGTTTAAACTAATGTAACTCTCCTAGTCATGCACAAGTCATTCCTGTCTGAAATAAATTACATATAAGTGTGTGTATGAATGTATATATGTGCATATGGGCGTATATATATATATATATATATAAATATAAATATAAATATAAATATAAATACAAATATAAATACAAATATAAATATAAATATAAATATAAATATAAATTAGCGAGAATCGTTTTCAGCTCAGGAATTAACGAAAATCAACGTCCGATATGTGTGGCAAGCGCTCGATGAATCATATGAATCAGAGCTACAACATACGTTAAGGGCCAAACACACTGAGATGATGGTTAAACATATCCGCACAGCCAAAACAAAACGACCAAGTAATTCGGGTCAAACAATAAAAATATATGTGTTGATACTTTCCCGGACCCTGGACTGATGGTAAAATCCAGTATTGGTTTCTGCGACTCCAAATCAGGTACTGTCCGCCTACATAAAGAATGTTGGGCTTCTGGTGAGATGATGAACAAGGCAGTCGTGTTATCAACGGGTTTTGCTCCAAGATGCTATAGATAGTGTGGCTATTACTGACCCCTCGTGGGATTCAGCAAGGGATGTAACACCTCTATTAAGCGAATGATTCAGTTGTGTATTATTGCGAGAATGCAAAATATCACAAATCGAATAAAGCTCTCGACAGAATGGTTAAATATAACAGAGCAATTCAACAGTCAATATAAGTAACTGAAAAAATCAATAAAATTAACTGCTCAATAGCTAGACTCTGGAGATTAATACAAATATAAATTAGCGAGAAACGTTTTCAGCTCAGGAATTAACGAAAATCAACGTCCGATATGTGTGGCAAGCGCTCGATGAATCATATGAATCAGAGCTACAACATACGTTAAGAGCCAAACACACTGAGATGATGGTTAAACATATCATCCGCACAGCCAAAACAAAACGACCAAGTAATTCGGGTCAAACAATAAAAATATATATACGCCCATATGCACATATATACATTCATACACATTTTTCATATATATATATGTTTTCATATATATATATATATATGAAAACAGGGAGAAAGAGACGATTATTAGGAAGAAAAATATATTTGTTTCCCTTTTTATTTATTTCTCTCTTTTTTTCTGGGTTAGAAAATGATTAAATTATATATATGAAAATATTCAGGTCCCCGAGGGCTGAGCTCCGGCAGTTCGATAGCTAGATTCGAACTCAATTTGCATATATATATGTGTGTATGTGTGTGTGTGTGACTGTGTGTGCGTGTGTGTGTGTGTGTGTGTGTGCAAATGTGCGTGCGCCTGTTTGTGTATATATTTGTGTATTTGTATGGTTGTCTACATATCGTGTGCACGTTTCTGATGTTTCTGAGGTCTATCTTCCTTTTAACTGGATATATCCATCATGTATAAGTTCTTATTTGAGTCACAGCCCACACCTTATTGGGTCTTGTTAGGTCTTGTATTGATATTAATATATATCCTATAAGTTATCTACATATACCAACTACATCATACCACCGTGCATAAAAAAAAACCTACATCCAATCAGATTCCTTTAATTTTATCGGTAAAGTTCCACTAAGATGATTCACTAGAAGCTGACTGAAAGATCAATAAGGAAAAAATTACTCACAATAAAATCAGAACTGACCATTGAACGTGTTGAATGGATTTTTCATGCAAATATCACGACTGCCGTCCATAACATCAAAGTCTGGATGACACACTGCGCCTAACTGATTAACAATTATAATGTATTGATAATAATTGTTTCTACTTTAGGCACAAGGCCAGCAAATACCCAGTGCATTACTGGTACTTTATTTTATCGACCCCGTAAGGATGAAAGGCAAAGTCAACCTCGGCGGGATTTGAACTCAGATCGTAAAGGGACGTATTGATAATAATTGTTTCTATTTTAGGCACAAAGCCAGCAATTTGAAAGGGAGGGTAAAGACGATTAAATCGACCCCAGTGCATTACTGGTGCTTTATTTATTCAACCCGTAATGATGAAAGGAAAAGCAAACCTCGGCGGGATTTGAACTCAGAACGTAAAGAGTAATAACTTTATGCCGCGAAGCATCGTGTCCAATCCACCACTCTTTTCTCCCTACCCTACTTACTCTCCCTTTCTCTCTGCTCTCCTTTTCTCCTTACACTGCCTGCTCACTTTCCCTCTGCTTCTTTATTCTCCTTTTCTCCTTGCTCTCCTTTTCTCCTTACTCTCCTTTAGCTTTACTTTCCTTTTCTCCTTGCTCTATTTTCTCCTTGCTCTCCTTTCTCCGTTCTCTCCTTTCTGCTTGCTCTCCTTTCCCCTTGCTCTCCTTTCTCCTTACTCTCCTTTCTCCTTGCTCTCCTTTCTCATTACTCTCCTTTTATCCTCGCTCTTCTTTTCTCATTGCTCTCATTTCTCCGTGCTCTCCTTTCTCCTTGCTCTCATTTCTCCTTGTTCTCATTTCTCATTACTCTCCTTTCTGCTTACTCTGCTTTCCCCTTGCTCTCGTTTCTCCTTGCTCTCCTTTCTCCTTGCTCTCCTTTTATCCTCGCTCTTCTTTTCTCATTGCTCTCCTTTTCTCCTTGCTCTCCTTTCTGATTACTCTCCTTTCTTCTTGCTCTCCTTTCTCCTTGCTCTCCTTTCTCCTTGCTCTCCTTTCTCATTACTCTCCTTTTCTCCTTCCTCTCCTTTTCTCATTGCTCTCCTTTTCTCATTGCTCTCCTTTCTCCGTTCTCTCCTTTCTGCTTGCTCTCCTTTCTCCTTGCTCTCCTTTCTCCTTGCTCTCCTTTCTCATTACTCTCCTTTCTGCTTACACTGCTTTCCCCTTGCTCTCCTTTCTCCTTACTCTCCTTTCTCCTTGCTCTCCTTTCTCATTACTCTCCTTTTATCCTCGCTCTTCTTTTCTCATTGCTCTCATTTCTCCGTGCTCTCCTTTATCCTTGCTCTCCTTTCTCCTTGTTCTCATTTCTCATTACTCTCCTTTCTGCTTACTCTGCTTTCCCCTTGCTCTGCTTTCTCCTTGCTCTCCTTTCTCCTTGCTCTCCTTTCTCCTTGCTCTCCTTTTATCCTCGCTCTTCTTTTCTCATTGCTCTCCTTTTCTCCTTGCTCTCCTTTCTCATTAATCTCCTTTCTTCTTGCTCTCCTTTCTCCTTGCTCTCCTTTCTCCTTGCTCTCCTTTCTCATTACTCTCCTTTTCTCCTTTCTCTCCTTTTCTCATTGCTATCCCTTTCTCATTGCTCTCCTTTCTCCGTGCTCTCCTTTCTCCTCGCTCTCATTTCTCTCCTTGCTCTCCTTTCTCCTTGCTCTCCTTTTATCCTCGCTCTTCTTTTCTCATTGCTCTCCTTTTCTCCTTGCTCTCCTTTCTCATTAATCTCCTTTCTTCTTGCTCTCCTTTCTCCTTGCTCTCCTTTCTCATTACTCTCCTTTTCTCCTTCCTCTCCTTTTCTCATTGCTCTCCTTTTCTCATTGCTCTCCTTTCTCCGTTCTCTCCTTTCTGCTTGCTCTCCTTTCTCCTTGCTCTCCTTTCTCCTTGCTCTCCTTTCTCATTACTCTCCTTTCTGCTTACACTGCTTTCCCCTTGCTCTCCTCTCTCCTTACTCTCCTTTCTCCTTGCTCTCCTTTCTCATTACTCTCCCTTTATCCTCGCTCTTCTTTTCTCATTGCTCTCATTTCTCCGTGCTCTCCTTTATCCTTGCTCTCCTTTCTCCTTGTTCTCATTTCTCATTACTCTCCTTTCTGCTTACTCTGCTTTCCCCTTGCTCTGCTTTCTCCTTGCTCTCCTTTCTCCTTGCTCTCCTTTCTCCTTGCTCTCCTTTTATCCTCGCTCTTCTTTTCTCATTGCTCTCCTTTTCTCCTTGCTCTCCTTTCTCATTAATCTCCTTTCTTCTTGCTCTCCTTTCTCCTTGCTCTCCTTTCTCCTTGCTCTCCTTTCTCATTACTCTCCTTTTCTCCTTTCTCTCCTTTTCTCATTGCTATCCTTTTCTCATTGCTCTCCTTTCTCCGTGCTCTCCTTTCTCCTCGCTCTCATTTCTCTCCTTGCTCTCCTTTCTCCTTGCTCTCCTTTTATCCTCGCTCTTCTTTTCTCATTGCTCTCCTTTTCTCCTTGCTCTCCTTTCTCATTAATCTCCTTTCTTCTTGCTCTCCTTTCTCCTTGCTCTCCTTTCTCCTTGCTCTCCTTTCTCATTACTCTCCTTTTCTCCTTCCTCTCCTTTTCTCATTGCTATCCTTTTCTCATTGCTCTCCTTTCTCCGTGCTCTCCTTTCTCCTTGCTCTCATTTCTCTCCTTGCTCTCCTTTCTCCTTGCTCTCCTTTCCTCATTGCTCTCCTTTCAACTTACTATCCTTTTCTCCTTGCTCTCTTTTTCCCCCTTGGTCTCCTTTCTCTTTGCTCTCCTTTCTCCTTACTCTCCTTTTCTCCTTACGCTCCTTTTCTCCTTGCTCTCCTTTCTCTCCTTTCTCCTTGCTCTCCTTTCTCATTACTCTCCTTTTATCCTCGTTCTTCTTTTCTCATTGCTCTCCTTTCTCCTTGCTCTCCTTTCTCCTTGCTCTCCTTTCCTCATTGCTCTCCTTTCAACTTACTATCCTTTTCTCCTTGCTCTCTTTTCCCCCTTTCTCCCCTTTCTCTTTGCTCTCCTTTTTCCTTACTCTCCTTTTCTCCTTACGCTCTTTTCTCCTTGCTCTCCTTACTCCTTGCTATCCTTTCTCATTACTCTCCTTTTATCCTCGTTCTTCTTTTCTCATTGCTCTCCTTTCTGCGTGCTCTCCTTTCTCCTTGCTCTCCTTTCTCCTTGTTCTCATTTCTCATTACTCTCCTTTCTGCTTACTCTGCTTTCCCCTTGCTCTCCTTTCTCCTTGCTCTCCTTTCTCCTTGCTCTACTTTCTCATTACTCTCCTTTTATCCTGACTCTTCTTTTCTCATTGCTCTCCTTTCTCCGTGCTCTCCTTTCTCATTACTCTCCTTTTCTCCTTGCTCTCCTTTTCTCCTTACTCTCCTTTCTCATTACTCTCCTTTCTTCTTGCTCTCCTTTTTCCTTGCTCTCCTCTCTCATTACTCTCCTTTTCTTCTTCCTCTCCTTTTCTCATTGCTCTCCTTTTCTCATTGCTCTCCTTTCTCCGTGCTCTCCTTTCTCCTTGCTCTCATTTCTCTCCTTGCTCTCCTTTCTCCTTGCTCTCCTTTCTCCTTGCTCTCATTTCTCTCCTTGCTCTCCTTTCTCCTTGCTCTCATTTCTCTTCTTGCTCTCCTTTCTCCTTGCTCTCCTTTTCTCATTGCTCTCCTTTCAACTTACTATCCTTTTCTCCTTGCTCACTTTTTACCCCTTGCTCTCCTTTCTCTTTGCTCTCCTTTCTCCTTACTCTCCTTTTCTCCTTACTCTCCTTTTCTCCTTGCTCTCATTTTCTCCTTGCTCTCCTGTTCTCCTTACTCTCCATGCTATCCTTGCTCTCCCTGGGCTCTTTATTCTCCTTTTTCTCCCTACTGTCCTGCTCTCCTTTTCTGCCCGTTTTCCTTGTTTTCCTTTTAGCGTCTACTTTTCACCTCATATTCTTTTCCCCTCTTTACGAAAAATGGCTTTACTCAAGAACAAAAAGATTTTACTCAAGAACAAAGAGGATTTCTCGCCACCCCCACCCAAACTGTAGATAATAATAATAATACATCACTCTATGTACAGTTCTGTGCGGGCCGGTTGCTTTTAATCGATGTATATGTACAACATATGGGAAACTTAATTTGGTTGTACGCTATATTCCTCGGTAAAGGACGTCTCATTTGGGACGTCGCAGTTAGGGACATTTTGTTCCTTCCCATATCCTGGATGTTACGGTAAATATGATGATCCTGCTCATGTAGTTGAACAGAATAAAAAAAAAAGCTATTTTTCCTGTTTATAGCGTTCCAGACCTTTGGGAGAGCCAGTCAGCTGACAACGAAGTGAAAAATACCAGCAGTAATACGGCGAGTGTGTTGACTTGCCTATAAAAGTATTAGAGGGAAACTCAAGCACCCATTGTGGTGTCTGACCGATTAACACATATAGTGTTGAATTAATATTTTCTTTTGGTTTGATTCTATAATTTTATGTGAGATACTTGCATACTTGTATATATTATTTGAATAAAGTACCAGTAATGCACTGGGTAATTGCTGGCCTTGTGCCTAAAGTAGAAACAATTATTTGAATATATATTTTCACTCTATAAGAATTATAAATAATATAATTTTGATAGCAAAAAGAAAAAAAAACAACATAATTAGATAAATATTCAGCATATACTTAAAAATAATATACAAGATTACATGTATGGATATTTGGGGCAAATGTAGTGCGAGAATCCAGGAGCTTGTGGTTGGAAAGTAAACTTCATATATTCTAGCCACACGATTGATATATACATACATATATACATATACAAACACACACACACATTGTTTACTGATTGAGTGTTGCATACGCAACCCAAGTAGAGTCAATATCTAATAACACACGCATATATATAAATATATAACAAAGGAATTGTGGTAAGGAACCAGATGGACCATAACGCATCAGAGTACTCAATACTTAGGATAATAGAGTGGGAAATAGGAAAAAGTATGACCTCGATGGCCGTCGGGGTCATACTTTTTCATATAAATATATATATATATGTATATATATATATATATATAATATAATAAATAACAAAGAACGCTTATAGCATATGCATATCTTTACTTGCTAACATTGTTTCATCCGCACTATAAGTGGGACTCATCAGAGCATAAAGGTTAATTACATACCATACAAGCAATAACAAATCCAAGACATTGAAGAATGAAAGGTAATAATAGACGATAAATGATAAGAATAAAAATAAAAGTAAAAATAAAAATAAAAATAAGGGGTGCTATCAGTCACAGTTGGGCGGGGTGCTGTCAACATATAGTTACATACAAGCATACACATGGATAAGAGAACATACAAGAGTAGACACATGGATAAGAGAACAGACAAGAGTAGATAAGATAGATGGGATTAGGTAAGAGTAGGTAAAAATAGGTAAAAAATAGGTGAAAAACAGACTTATAATATATATAAATAAGAAAATATAAAGAAATACAAAGAAATACATAACAAACTTACATATAAAATATAGGGTAAGGAATGAGATAAAATAATATAAAATTAAAATTAAAAATTATATACATAGAACATAATATAATATAATCGTAAAATAAGATAAAATAAGGTAAACTAAAATCAAATAACATAGACTAAATTAAAATAATATAATATAAGATATAATTAAATGTATAATTAAATGTAATTAAATGTAATTAAATAAATAAATAAATAAATAAATAAATAAATAAATAAAAATTAAATAAATAAATAAAATTTAAATTTAAATTTTTAAATTTAAATTTAAATTTAAATTTAAATAAATAAATAAATAAATAAATGGAGTCAAGTAAGTAAATAAATAAAATTAGATAACATGAAATGAAATAAAGTAAAATAAAATGAAATAAAATAATGAAATAATGTAAATTGAGATAAGATATATATTTTTTTAGAATATATCTCTTGAATATATCAGGGGCCCACGAAGGCACTAAGTGTCACAGTTATGTGTATCACTTGACCATTTTTTAAAAATATATTTCTTGAAAACATCAGGGGCCCACGAAGGCACTAAGTGTCACAGTCACCAGTATCACTTGACCATTGCAAGGCAATGGAGGCGTCCCAGGTTGGGCAGTCTCGAAAGTTCACTCGAAAGTCATGGGTGTGCATTCACACAGTTGAGCGGTGGGGTAATCACAAACCGGTTCACACCCGGGCAGGAGTCCAATGGTCAGAGAGAGGTGCATCGAAGGAGGTAGAAGAATTCACGTGCATTAGCAAGCGAGGTGCAGGCGGGTTAAAGCAAGCAGACACAGTTGTAGCGCATACAAAAGATATATAAAAAGACAGAAGATATATAAAAAATAGCTTCAAGAGCCATTAAGTCACCGCATTGGGACATCACAAGATTGTACACATCAATATGTTCAGCACGTATATGCACGTATACACACCACATGCATATGCAGAGACGGTATACATATATATATATATATATTTTTTTATATATACAGACACATACAACCACCTACAACCATACACATATAAATGTATACACGGACACACACGCACACACACACAGCGTAGGACACCCGGGTCAAAGCTGATATTAAACACCGAAATACCACATTAGACCAGACCCACCACCACAGGTAATACATTCAAAATAAATACATACGATGGGATGTAGTAAAATAAAGTTGAAATCCTACGGAGATATTCATGTCCGCACGTGCCATTGACCGATTCGAGTGTACACAGACCGTTAGTAACTACGGAGGGCTATCGGGGCCAAAACGTTACTTTCGGGATCATAACAACGACCGTCAATATATGGAAGGCCGATCGTGCTAGAAAGACTACTGTCATCCTCCTTATCGATTTGTAAAATGAATTACTATTTAGTAATGCTCTCTGATTTATGTCTTGATTTATTCGTACTTTACATTTCTTCGTCATATCCGCAGTACACCGCCTTTCTACAGTCATAATTTCCCCCACTCACACAATCTTTCTCTCTGTGAATCTCTTTCTCTCTTTCAGTCCATCTTTCTATGTCTCTATCTCTCCTCTTCCTCCTCTCCCTCGCTTGCTCTCTTTGTAGCTTTATTTCATGTAGTCGATTTGATTTCGTTTATAGTTATGAACTATCAAAAAGAAGCAAAAGTGTCTGACACGATTCTTCGTCTATTCTGGAAATGAAATATACAACAAATGTAACTGGTTACATCATTGATTATAGTTTTATATATATATATATATATATATATATATATATATATATATATATATATATATATATATATATACACATATATATATATATATAGTATGCTAGGGAAAGGATCAGGGGTGTATAACACTCCACTTATCCAGCAGGCAGTATGAGGTTAGCTCAATGTCTGAGGACAGAGCCGTAATATAATAAATAACAAAGAACGCTTATAGCATATGCATATCTTTACTTGCTAACATTGTTTCATCCGCACTATAAGTGGGACTCATCAGAGCATAAAGGTTAATTACATACCATACAAGCAATAACAAATCCAAGACATTGAAGAATGAAAGGTAATAATAGACGATAAATGATAAGAATAAAAATAAAAGTAAAAATAAAAATAAAAATAAGGGGTGCTATCAGTCACAGTTGGGCGGGGTGCTGTCAACATATAGTTACATACAAGCATACACATGGATAAGAGAACAGACAAGAGTAGACACATGGATAAGAGAACAGACAAGAGTAGATAAGATAGATGGGATTAGGTAAGAGTAGGTAAAAATAGGTAAAAAATAGGTGAAAAACAGACTTATAATATATATAAATAAGAAAATATAAAGAAATACAAAGAAATACATAACAAACTTACATATAAAATATAGGGTAAGGAATGAGATAAAATAATATAAAATTAAAATTAAAAATTATATACATAGAACATAATATAATATAATCGTAAAATAAGATAAAATAAGGTAAACTAAAATCAAATAACATAGACTAAATTAAAATAATATAATATAAGATATAATTAAATGTATAATTAAATGTAATTAAATGTAATTAAATAAATAAATAAATAAATAAATAAATAAATAAATAAATAAATAAAAATTAAATAAATAAATAAAATTTAAATTTAAATTTTAAAATTTAAATTTAAATTTAAATTTAAATTTAAATAAATAAATAAATAAATAAATGGAGTCAAGTAAGTAAATAAATAAAATTAGATAACATGAAATGAAATAAAGTAAAATAAAATGAAATAAAATAATGAAATAAAGTAAATTGAGATAAGATATATATTTTTTTAGAATATATCTCTTGAATATATCAGGGGCCCACGAAGGCACTAAGTGTCACAGTTATGTGTATCACTTGACCATTTTTTTTAAATATATTTCTTGAAAACATCAAGGGCCCACGAAGGCACTAAGTGTCACAGTCACCAGTATCACTTGACCATTGCAAGGCAATGGAGGCGTCCCAGGTTGGGCAGTCTCGAAAGTTCACTCGAAAGTCATGGGTGTGCATTCACACAGTTGAGCGGTGGGGTAATCACAAACCGGTTCACACCCGGGCAGGAGTCCAATGGTCAGAGAGAGGTGCATCGAAGGAGGTAGAAGAATTCACGTGCATTAGCAAGCGAGGTGCAGGCGGGTTAAAGCAAGCAGACACAGTTGTAGGGCATACAAAAGATATATAAAAAGACAGAAGATATATAAAAAATAGCTTCAAGAGCCATTAAGTCACCGCATTGGGACATCACAAGATTGTACACATCAATATGTTCAGCACGTATATGCACGTATACACACCACATGCATATGCAGAGACGGTATACATATATATATATATATATATTTTTTTATATATACAGACACATACAACCACCTACACCCATACACATATAAATGTATACACGGACACACACGCACACACACACAGCGTAGGACACCCGGGTCAAAGCTGATATTAAACACCGAAATACCACATTAGACCAGACCCACCACCACAGGTAATACATTCAAAATAAATATATACGATGGGATGTAGTAAAATAAAGTTGAAATCCTACGGAGATATTCATGTCCGCACGTGCCATTGACCGATTCGAGTGTACACAGACCGTTAGTAACTACGGAGGGCTATCGGGGCCAAAACGTTACTTTCGGGATCATAACAACGACCGTCAATATATGGAAGGCCGATCGTGCTAGAAAGACTACAACCCCGGGTAAGAGCTCCCAGAGGTCAGCCTGTAGATCTTGAACCACAGAATATGAGGGCAACACGTATATGCGCCGCGTATCCACTGCTTACGGCGGGATGGCACGGGTCCGCCCACAGTTACAGGCTAAATTTCTACTAGTGCAGCCTAAATCGCAGTACACGCTTTACATAAATACATTACATCACAACTCATGCGCATACAGAGGTACAGATCAACAAGATATACGTCAGGATAGGTCCACCAATGCACCAATGGTGGGTAGGCCAGCGTGGATGGGTTACATCCACTGTGCCAAACAGGGGTGCTTATTAACATACACTCCCCTGCACACCCCGATATCCAGATCAATATCCTCCCACAGGCATACGTATACATTCACCGACTCGTATACATAGACGACCAACAATAGGAGACAGTTACACACAGTCAGAGACAGTTACACAAGACAGCCCAACTGGAGGAATAAGGAAGTGCTAGCTAACAGGTTTAAAGTAGAAGAAAGAGCTTAATATTCGGTGGGGGCAAGAGGAAAAAATTTCAGACTTTCTATTTAGTAGAGGGCATTTAGCAAATATAATAGAGTGGGATTCGGCAAGGCACAGGTTACATACTCTACTATGAGGAGTATATGGATGGGATTTAGCAACCTGCCGCCAAGTAAGTGTGTAACGTGTTCGTGCATTTTTTAAATTATGGACGTACGCTGCCAAGGAGGTGGAGTTCCTCAGTTTATTATGTCTAAAAGTGCATTGATGAGAGTTAAACCTGGTCTTAAAGGGGGTGGAGGTTGATCCTATATAGGTCCTAGTGGACGCCGTAGTTACCACATCACACGCATAAACTATGTTTCTAACAAGGCAGAAACCATTCAGGGGGCAGCCTGAAGCCCTTCTACAGTTACAACCTCTGGTGATGCTATTCTCAGAAAGATCACCACCAGTGTTTCTGCCCACTCTATCCACTACCGTGTTTTCCCCTAGGCTTAGGTTGTCCAGGCCTTCCTTTATTTTCTTATTATTAGTGATGGCCAGATGAGAGGCCAGATTTTGGGTTGTAGAATACGAAAGTTTAACAACATTCTTATTGAGGATAGAGTGGTACCTATTACCAGGAGGGAAGTTCCGTTCTAGCACAGAGAAGAAGGCCCTAGGAATATTTATAGCCACTTCAGAATTAAAAGGGGGGTTGAAGTATGTATTCAATCTTCTTCTATTCTTTTTATTCTTTCTATTTCCATCAGTATTATTAGCATTATTATTTCTACGGTTCCTATGCTCACCTAGTCTATGCGGGGAGCTGCGAGGCCTACCATTGCTTTTACTTAGACTAATGGTGCCCTGCTGGTTCATTCCACCGGCATCTAGAAACCTCCCGCTCACGACACCTCTATTGTTATTACTTAGACTAATGGTGCCCTGCTGTTTCATTCCACCGGCATTTAGAACCCTCCCATTCGCGACACCTCGATTACCAATGGACATATTATGTGTTATAACAACACTGGTAGAGCTACTATTAGGACCATTATTTCCCTTTGGTGTAATACAATTTGTCCCTAAAGCCGGATCTAGCTAAGGCGTCGTTATAGTAATCAGCCTGCGAGTCAAACGCCTCCTCACTATGTGAGAGTGAACTTATTCTGTTAGATACGCCCTTCAGTATACCGCTGATGACAGACCTAGGGTGGTTGGAGTTGACGTAAGTCAGCAATTCATTGGGCTTATGGTACGGTGTGTACGTATGGTTATCCAAGTCCAGTGTAACATCTAGGAAGTTCACAGTTCTATCATTTACATCCATAGTAATGGATAGGTTAAATGTTTTAAAAAAGCTATGCAGCTTTTTCCTAATGCGCACTATATTATACTTACTAGTATCTATGGAGAGTAGGGCGTCATCCCGGTACAACCCGCCCCTAAGGAAAGGGAAGTTACTATGCAGTTCATTGAGGAGGTATAGTCCAACTAAGTCGGTGACTTGAGCAGAGTCACTCGACCCCATAGTAATGTCAAAATTATCAGGTGTGTTTTTTCTCGTCCATAGATTATCCTCAAACATGATAATGGTTTTACGTGCAGCGAGAACAATATCTATCTGTGGCCTAGTAATTGCCCCCCTCTGCATGGTTAGGATGAGGGCCTTATTGAGGATAATAGGAGATATAGATGTATAATAAGCATCAATATCAAATTGGATGAATTTTAGTGAGTCACGACCACAATCCGTAGAGAACCACGTAATGACCTCACTAGTGTTACCCCAAGCTCAAGGAAAGTTTTTTCTCTAACCAGGGGAATAACGCTATCCAAGATTCCCTTACTAATAATCCCCAGGTCAGACTTGGAGGGGCAGATAAGCCTAACTGAGGGTCTGCTAATAAAATCTTCCTTGTAGTCCTTGAGGGTGAATCTAGGCTGCTTGGGGTAATAAGGCTGAGTGTGTTTATCCAGACCTAATTTTACCACTATGTTATACCCCTCCAGATTAATATTATCTAAATTACTCTGCGTTGTTTTTTTGTAGTTCCTATGCAGTTCATTATAAATGAAGCCTCGATAGGTTTTATAATCCATACTATATAAGTTTTTAGTTTTGTCAGAGGGGACCAGAATGGATTTATTATCCCTAAAGTCCCTAACGATTGAACTTAGTTTACTCTGAAATTTATTGGTACATCTAGATTTTTTATATCTAATATTCCTAACAAGGGATAATAGCTCACTTTCGAAGTTATCCAACAGGCTATTATGCGGGGGGCTCCTATAGGTCTTAAATCCATAATTATTAAAACTACGCCTCTCCTCAGGGCTATCATACCTCCTATCAAAGTGGAACGCACGCCACCGAACACGTTTTACGAATGAGTTTATGCTAGTTATCAATGATTTCTCATATGAGATTTTAGGGGGGGGTGGGAATATTCTTCAAGGAAATGGGTAAGTATGTCTTTGTTAGCATACTGCCTGATAATATACAAGGACACAAATCCGCGTATATCAAAGTTTAAGCTCAACCAGTGGGAGCCGTATAGTATGCTAGGGAAAGGATCAGGGGTGTATAACACTCCACTTATCCAGCAGGCAGTATGAGGTTAGCTCAATGTCTGAGGACAGAGCCGTAATATAATAAATAACAAAGAACGCTTATAGCATATGCATATCTTTACTTGCTAACATTGTTTCATCCGCACTATAAGTGGGACTCATCAGAGCATAAAGGTTAATTACATACCATACAAGCAATAACAAATCCAAGACATTGAAGAATGAAAGGTAATAATAGACGATAAATGATAAGAATAAAAATAAAAGTAAAAATAAAAATAAAAATAAGGGGTGCTATCAGTCACAGTTGGGCGGGGTGCTGTCAACATATAGTTACATACAAGCATACACATGGATAAGAGAACAGACAAGAGTAGACACATGGATAAGAGAACAGACAAGAGTAGATAAGATAGATGGGATTAGGTAAGAGTAGGTAAAAATAGGTAAAAAATAGGTGAAAAACAGACTTATAATATATATAAATAAGAAAATATAAAGAAATACAAAGAAATACATAACAAACTTACATATAAAATATAGGGTAAGGAATGAGATAAAATAATATAAAATTAAAATTAAAAATTATATACATAGAACACAATATAATATAATCGTAAAATAAGATAAAATAAGGTAAACTAAAATCAAATAACATAGACTAAATTAAAATAATATAATATAAGATATAATTAAATGTATAATTAAATGTAATTAAATGTAATTAAATAAATAAATAAATAAATAAAAATTAAATAAATAAATAAAATTTAAATTTAAATTTTAAAATTAAAATTAAAATTTAAATTTAAATAAATAAATAAATAAATAAATGGAGTCAAGTAAGTAAATAAATAAAATTAGATAACATGAAATGAAATAAAGTAAAATAAAATGAAATAAAATAATGAAATAAAGTAAATAGAGATAAGATATATATTTTTTTAGAATATATCTCTTGAATATATCAGGGGCCCACGAAGGCACTAAGTGTCACAGTTATGTGTATCACTAGACCATTTTTTAAAAATATATTTCTTGAAAACATCAGGGGCCCACGAAGGCACTAAGTGTCACAGTCACCAGTATCACTTGACCATTGCAAGGCAATGGAGGCGTCCCAGGTTGGGCAGTCTCGAAAGTTCACTCGAAAGTCATGGGTGTGCATTCACACAGTTGAGCGGTGGGGTAATCACAAACCGGTTCACACCCGGGCAGGAGTCCAATGGTCAGAGAGAGGTGCATCGAAGGAGGTAGAAGAATTCACGTGTTGTTAAACTTTCGTATTCTACAACCCAAAATCTGGCCTCTCATCTGGCCATCACTAATAATAAGAAAATAAAGGAAGGCCTGGACAACCTAAGCCTAGGGGAAAACACGGTAGTGGATAGAGTGGGCAGAAACACTGGTGGTGATCTTTCTGAGAATAGCATCACCAGAGGTTGTAACTGTAGAAGGGCTTCAGGCTGCCCCCTGAATGGTTTCTGCCTTGTTAGAAACATAGTTTATGCGTGTGATGTGGTAACTACGGCGTCCACTAGGACCTATATAGGATCAACCTCCACCCCCTTTAAGACCAGGTTTAACTCTCATCAATGCACTTTTAGACATAATAAACTGAGGAACTCCACCTCCTTGGCAGCGTACGTCCATAATTTAAAAAATGCACGAACACGTTACACACTTACTTGGCGGCAGGTTGCTAAATCCCATCCATATACTCCTCATAGTAGAGTATGTAACCTGTGCCTTGCCGAATCCCACTCTATTATATTTGCTAAATGCCCTCTACTAAATAGAAAGTCTGAAATTTTTTCCTCTTGCCCCCACCGAATATTAAGCTCTTTCTTCTACTTTAAACCTGTTAGCTAGCACTTCCTTATTCCTCCAGTTGGGCTGTCTTGTGTAACTGTCTCTGACTGTGTGTAACTGTCTCCTATTGTTGGTCGTCTATGTATACGAGTCGGTGAATGTATACGTATGCCTGTGGGAGGATATTGATCTGGATATCGGGGTGTGCAGGGGAGTGTATGTTAATAAGCACCCCTGTTTGGCACAGTGGATGTAACCCATCCACGCTGGCCTACCCACCATTGGTGCATTGGTGGACCTATCCTGACGTATATCTTGTTGATCTGTACCTCTGTATGCGCATGAGTTGTGATGTAATGTATTTATGTAAAGCGTGTACTGCGATTTAGGCTGCACTAGTAGAAATTTAGCCTGTAACTGTGGGCGGACCCGTGCCATCCCGCCGTAAGCAGTGGATACGCGGCGCATATACGTGTTGCCCTCATATTCTGTGGTTCAAGATCTACAGGCTGACCTCTGGGAGCTCTTACCCGGGGTTGTAGTCTTTCTAGCACGATCGGCCTTCCATATATTGACGGTCGTTGTTATGATCCCGAAAGTAACGTTTTGGCCCCGATAGCCCTCCGTAGTTACTAACGGTCTGTGTACACTCGAATCGGTCAATGGCACGTGCGGACATGAATATCTCCGTAGGATTTCAACTTTATTTTACTACATCCCATCGTATATATTTATTTTGAATGTATTACCTGTGGTGGTGGGTCTGGTCTAATGTGGTATTTCGGTGTTTAATATCAGCTTTGACCCGGGTGTCCTACGCTGTGTGTGTGTGCGTGTGTGTCCGTGTATACATTTATATGTGTATGGGTGTAGGTGGTTGTATGTGTCTGTATATATAAAAAAATATATATATATATATATATGTATACCGTCTCTGCATATGCATGTGGTGTGTATACGTGCATATACGTGCTGAACATATTGATGTGTACAATCTTGTGATGTCCCAATGCGGTGACTTAATGGCTCTTGAAGCTATTTTTTATATATCTTCTGTCTTTTTATATATCTTTTGTATGCCCTACAACTGTGTCTGCTTGCTTTAACCCGCCTGCACCTCGCTTGCTAATGCACGTGAATTCTTCTACCTCCTTCGATGCACCTCTCTCTGACCATTGGACTCCTGCCCGGGTGTGAACCGGTTTGTGATTACCCCACCGCTCAACTGTGTGAATGCACACCCATGACTTTCGAGTGAACTTTCGAGACTGCCCAACCTGGGACGCCTCCATTGCCTTGCAATGGTCAAGTGATACTGGTGACTGTGACACTTAGTGCCTTCGTGGGCCCTTGATGTTTTCAAGAAATATATTTAAAAAAAATGGTCAAGTGATACACATAACTGTGACACTTAGTGCCTTCGTGGGCCCCTGATATATTCAAGAGATATATTCTAAAAAAATATATATCTTATCTCAATTTACTTTATTTCATTATTTTATTTCATTTTATTTTACTTTA
>OZ024746.1:49163956-49223956 GCA_964016885.1 Eledone cirrhosa
AACCGGTCATTTTTTATACCCTTTATTATTTCCTTACCTTATAAAATTATGTTTTTTCACAAAAAAGTATTCTGTCTCTTATATATTCCATGTGCCATTACCAACCTCAATTTTCTCTATATATATATATATATATAATTACTCCATCTGTAAGCTTATTGTAATAACAATGCAAATATATTCATAATAGACTATATACAGAACCAATTTCGCCCATTACACCATACAAATCTCCAGCATCATCATTGACACAACTACCAATAGTTATATCGCTTTTCTTACCACTATTTATTTATATTTCCACTAACACCATATGTAACATTAACCGGACCACCATCACCACCAAAACTACAAAACAACAAAAACAAAAACACACTCATCGCTATTTTCTTAAATGGTTTCATATATATTATTCGTAATTGCTTCATACTTCAACATTTCTGTTATTTTCCAGAAAATATATTTTCCTGGCGTAATTCATTGCCAATTATCAACTTTATCATCTTTTACGACAAAACATTGTCCAGCCAATTAAGACACTCTAACGCTGTATCTCAACCTATTAAAATAGCAGCCAAATCACCCACAAACCACATCTACCGTCTCTCATTATAATTCTGTCGGACTGGTGCGAAATAATAACACATTATACAATGGAACTCCTCTACACAGTGATTTCAACAGCTACAAATATAGTAGTCTTATCTTCAATTATCAGATTTAAAAGATGGACACATGATTCGAACGTCTTTCATCATTAGTCCCTTGGGATGTGCCGTACCTAAGTTTAAGCAACGCACACGACACATCATTCAATGAGGGATTCTCAATGGAGAGCGTCGTCATCCTAGAAATAGCAGACGAATATCTCTCAAAACACACCATACCAGCTTTAAAAAGAAATGGAGGGCGCTAGATGGACTATAGCCAATCTTAGAATGATTTTACTCGGTAAGAGCTGACTAAATATTAAACAACTGCAACTAAAACTGCGAATAATAATGGTTCCCCTTTATTTAATGTTTTCTAACCTAGGTCCAAGGCCTGCAATTTGTGGCAAGGGATAAGACAATCATAACGACACCAGTACGTTATTGATACTTTATTTTATTGGCCCCTAAAGGGCGAAAGGTAAAGTTGGCATCGGCGTGATTTGAACTTACAATTCTGCCAATTCGCCGTCTTTAGAAATGGTTTCTGATTTAGGCACGATGTCAACCATTTTGGGGAAGGGTAAAGTCGGTTGAATTAACCCTAGCACATTACTAACATTTTATTTTATCGACCTATAAGGATGAAAGGTAAATCTAACCTCGGTGGGATTTGAACTCAGTACTTAAAGGGTTGTGGTTAAAACATACAGATTCTGTGCTATCTTATTTGGTTCATCACTGGAACTACTCCTTTCTTGTATTATATTGTAAGTGGGTGAGAATTCCACAGATACTTATATAATATTTAGGCTGTGTCCCGTGGCAGTGGAGACTTCTAGTGTCATTGGCCCTAGGGTTACCTCCCTATTCACCACCATAGGCGCTGAGCTTGTCAGCCACAGGTGTGAGCCTCGCGAGCTGGAATGTCTCTTCCAGCGCATCTCTCTTACCATCCTCCGGGGAAGCGCCTTCTCCATTATGTGCACCAGGGCATCAATATGATTACTTAACCCTTTCATTTCCATATTTCTAATCCTATACCTACACACAGTGTTTTATGTCTCAGTACTATCATATATTTTGGTTTCTATTAATTCCCGTATATATGAATATATATATATAGGGAGAGAGAGAGAGGGAGGATGGGTGGATGGATGGATGGATACAGGATTACATAAATTCCACACACTTTGAAAGCAGGATCACTAGCTATAACTAGTACAACCAAATCCTGGGAACAATAGCATGAGGTAAAAATATTCACATCGTGTCAGATCTATTTATTTCATATATATTCTTTCAAATTAATCGTATTTACAATGAATTGTTGTTCACTTACTGTTGCTATTGTTTATCTGTCAATATATACTGTAGTAAAGGTTTGGTAGAAATTTCCAAGGGTGAGAGCACTCAGTCCGTAGGACGAGTTTAGTTGCAACAGTGACAGGCTGAATGAGTTGGGGTCCAGAACCCAACGAAACTTAAGTACCTGTATATCTCACTGTTGTAACTACATATATATATATACATATATGTGTGTGTGTGTGCGTGTGTGTGCGTGTGTGTGTGTGTGTAGTTAATAAATGAAACAAACAAAACACATATATTTACCTGATTGTGATCTCGTGTTACGAACGAAAACGAATGAGATCTCGATATAAACAGATGGTTGATATATATGTTTTCATGTATGGTATTAGTAATACACTCAAACCACTGCAAGTGTCATATACATTGTTAACAGAATTACGTCCATTATCAAAATTGATGGTTAGACTTGATAAAATATAAGTAAATGTTCTGAAAATGGAGAATAAGTTCTGTTTGCCAATAATGTCAATGACACCGGAAGATGTTTCAGGGTATTACAAATATTATGTGTTAGAATATATATATATATTATTAAAATAACAGATTAAAGTTTAAGCAAAGAATCGCTGCTTTGGATTAAACTTCAAATTTATTATTATTACTATATATATATATATATATATATATATATATATATATATATATATATAGATATATAGATAGATAGATAGATAGATAGATAGATAGATAGATAGATAGATAGATTTCTTTATTAGCCACAGGGGCACAAAAGAAGGGGACAAATACAAAGGGGGAAGTTTCCATACAATAAAAACGTGTAAAATGTTATCACAAATGGAATTTAAAAATTAGTCGATTTTCCCCAATAGAGGGAGACAGTTTATATGGGTAACACATACCCCCGAAAAAAAATGTGAAACCCTCATCTCCAGGAGTACGAAGAGCTTGTACTCCTTTCCTCTCCTCCTCCTTTTCCTCAACCTACAGGCTGATATAGAGAGAAGGCCCATTTACTCGGGCCATTCTCGCCACTTTCACCCACCTTTCATAAAACTTGCTGGGGTACAGCACCTCTCTCTCCATCCTGATTCTTCTTCCAAAGTGGTATTTGAAAAAAAGAATCAGTTGTTGGCCGGAGAGAAAGGTGTCTGACCTCAGTCCTTTCAACCTTGTCCACCATACAACCTCTTTCGCCATAGCTATCACACAAAGGAAAACCGCCTCTCCTTCGTTTTTGAAGGAGGGTGGCGGTTTGATCATGATAATGGACTCGGTGGTCAACTGGATTGGTCCCACCCGCGACAATAGTCGTTCTACATAGCCCCACAGGTCAGTGACGCCCGGGCAGTGTATGAATGCGTGCGCGACGGTTTCTTCGTCTCGCACGCACCTCGGACAGATCTTTTTTGCAGGGTCCCTGCCCGGGCGCCCATGTCTGTAGAGCTTGTCTCGAACTGGTAGAGCTCCTCGGTAGCACTGCCAGGCCAGGGACTTTTGGAAGTTGTCCATCGGTCCCGGGCGGAAGGTCCTACCGAACAGACTGGCCAGTTCATCTTCCTCTACGCCTAGAGTTTCACCGAGCGCGTCGTCGCACTTGCTGCGGACCAACCCTCTATAGAATGACGAAGTGGAGTCTCCACTGATCGCCGGGTCCGCCTGCCAGAGGGCTGTGAGCGGCTGAGCACATTTGATGTGCCAGTCGCCCAGTTTCCTCGGTCTTTGCTTGACCCAGGACTGCAGCTCGGTCAGCGAGACGAGTCGTGGGAAGGCTCGCCTCACGAACGGGGCCCACACCGGTTGTCCGGTGAGGAATACGTAGAGATGCCGCAGCCTGAGCGCGTGTTTGCGCATCGTCAACCACGGCATCCCCAGCACCTTAGAAGGGTGTTGGCAGCAGATGGATCTTCTCACCAAAGGAGCCCGCCTCTTCCAAAAGAATCGGAAGAGCGCGCGCTCCATTTTGGCGAGCGTTTTGGCTGGACAAGGCACGACGGTCAAGCGGTAGTAGATGGCGGACGCTATAAAAGTGTTCGCCACCTCCGCTCGACCTTTCAAGGATAGTTTACACTCGGCCCACTTCTGGGTGAGTGCAAACACCTTGGCCGTCACTTCGTTCCAGTTCTTCTCCACCTGGAGGTCCGGACCAAACCAGACACCGAGCAGCTTTACCGGTCCTTCCGTCCAGCGTCCGACGACGCCATCGGAAGGCATCGGTCTGCCTCTCCACGATCCGAGTTTCAAACCGATGTACTTGTCCCGGTTCAGCTTCGCTCCTGTGAGACTTTCGTATTCCTTTAGTAAGGTGCCGACTTCCTCTATTTGCGAGGTGCTCGACACCGTTACTGTCACGTCGTCGGCGTAGGCCGACGCCGCTTTCCGCAGTCCCGGTTCCAGAGGGATGCCCTGCAATAGCTCCAGCTTCCGCAGTAGTGGCTCGAGAGTCAGTACGTACAGAAGGGAGGAGAGAGGGCATCCCTGTCGAATGGATCGCGTAATATGGAACGGCTCCGAGAGGTAGCCGTTCACCTTGACCCTTGAGCAGATGTTGCTGTTGTGCATTGCAGCAATCCAGACCCTGAACACGGGTCCGAAGCCTGCCGCCTCGAGCACCGCATCCAGGTAACGATGGTCAACCCTATCGAAAGCCTTAGACTGATCCAAGTTGATCAGGGCCCCACCGAAGCCGGGTTTACACCCTACCCTCTCTATGATGTATCGCATGAGGTGGAGGTTGTCGTGTATGGACCTGGTCGGGATTGCGCATGTCTGCGCTTCTCCCACCAGGTTCTCGACGACAAACGCCAGCCTCTTTGCCAACATCTTGGCCAAAATCTGTAACTCTGTGTTTAGCAGAGTTATGGGCCGGAAGTTGCCTATGTCATCCCCCTTATTCTCGTCCTTCCTGATTAGTGTGACCACGTCCCCGGTTACAGAACTGGGAATTCTCCCGTTCTGTTGCCAGTTGCAGTAGACCGCTTCCAGGAGACCGGAGAATAAGTCCGGCATTGCTACGTAAAATTCGTAGGGTAGACCGTCGAGACCTGGAGATTTGCGTTTGACGCATTGGCTCAGCGCGTCCCCTATCTCAGTGGCTGAAATCGGCTTTTCGCAGAACTTTGCCTCGCTGTCCGAGAGTCGCGGTAGGCCGTCGAGGTATGGACCGAAATCCATAGCCTCTCCCGGCGCGCCGCTCCCCCCGAACAGCCGAGCGAAGTGCCGCTGAAAAGCCGCACACATCTGCTTCGGCTCACGTTCACGCGTCCGTTTTGGTCCCTCAAAGAGCGAATCGTGGACTTGTTGCCACTTTTTGCCTCCGTCACTCGGGCCCAGCTAACAGCTTTGGCTCCCTCGTTTCCCAGAGCACGTATTTTGCTTCTGACAACGCAGCCCTCGTGCTTTGCGTCGAAGAACTGATCCAAGGCCGTTCTCGTTGCTAGCACGCTGGCTACGTTGCCACTTCTAATTGCCTCTTCTACTTTATCTACCAGTTCCTTCTCGGTTCTATTTCTATCTAACGCTAATTCTTTACTAAAAACTATCGAGTCTAATCTAACTGCCCTCTTGAGAGAGTACCACCATCTGTTGTTGACAATGGCCCCTGTCAAGTGCTGTTTAACTAAAGTGCTAATCCGTCTACTGTAGGCTTTGCTTGTCGGTAACGACAAGTTCAGCTTCCAGTAGCCGGGTCCTTGTCTATGGGTTCTATCAAGGTTGGCCATGCAGGTCACTAGTTTGTGATCTGAATAGGCAACCATGAACATTTGTGGACAGCTTAACATGTCCCTATCCTTATTTCTAACTAGAACCCTATCTAGGTACGATCTAGATGTTCCGCTACGATTACTCCACGTCCACATTGGCGCAGTCGGAAAATCTAGTCGATATCTATCGGCCAGGTCAAATCGGTCGATTAACTGTTTGAGGCTGTTACACCCCCCTTTATCGGGACATGCTCCCACATAGTCCCAACGTGCATCTAGGATTCCATTCCAGTCCCCCACTAAAAGCAAGGAGCGGGACGTTCCCAGAAAAGTCTCTAGACGTTTGAAGAAGTCTGGTCATGGGGGCCAGCTGTCGCTCGCCGTGGATCCTGGACTCGCAAATGGCTACCACATCCATACTGTGCGACCTGGGGTCGTTTAAGAGTTTGCCCTGTTTCCAGGGCATCCCCAGGCCGCGTACATTCACACATCCGACTCTTATATTGGCCATGTTGGTGCTGAAAAGTTAAAAGAGGAAAAGAGATCACTCACTCTTCGCCTCCTGGGGACCAGGCCGCACGATTTCCATGGGGGTGTTGGAGGGGTTGTCTGGATAGATAGATAGATAGATAGATAGATAGATAGATAGATAGATATATTTCTTTATTAGCCACAGGGGCACAAAAGAAGGGGAAAAATACAAAGGGGGAAGTTTACATACAATAAAAACGTGTAAAATGTTATCACAGTTGGAATTTAAAAGTTAGTCGATTATCCCCAATAGAGGGAGACAGTTTATATGGGTAACACATACACCCGAAAAAAAATGTGCAACCCTCATCTCCAGGAGTACGAACAGCTTGTACTCCTCTCCTCTCCTCCTCCTTTTCCTCAACCTACAGGATGATATAGAGAGAAGGCCCATTCACTCGGGCCATTCTCGCCACTTTCACCCACCTTTCATAAAACTTGCTGGGGTACAGCACCTCTCTCTCCATCCTGATATCTTCTTCCAAAGTGGTATTTGAAAAAAAGAATCAGTTGTTGGCCGGAGAGAAAGGTGTCTGACCTCAGCCCTTTCAACCTTGTCCACCATACAACCTCTTTCGCCATAGCTATCACACAAAGGAAAACCGCCTCTCCTTCGTTTTTGAAGGAGGGTGGCGGTTTGATCATGACAATGGACTCGGTGGTCAACTGGATTGGTCCCACCCGCGACAATAGTCGTTCTACATAGCCCCACAGGTCAGTGACGCCCGGGCAGTGTATGAATGCGTGCGCGACGGTTTCTTCGTCTCGTGCGCGACGGCTTCTTCGTCTCGCACGCACCTCGGACAGATCTTTTTTGCAGGGTCCCTGCCCGGGCGCCCATGTCTGTAGAGCTTGTCTCGAACTGGTAGAGCTCCTCGGTGGCACTGCCAGGCCAGGGACTTTTGGAAGTTGTCCATCGGTCCCGGGCGGAAGGTCCTACCGAACAGACTGGCCAGTTCATCTTCCTCTACGCCTAGAGTTTCACCGAGCGCGTCGTCGCACTTGCTGCGGACCAACCCTCTATAGAATGACGAAGTGGAGTCTCCACTGATCGCCGGGTCCGCCTGCCAGAGGGCTGTGAGCGCCTGAGCACATTCTATGTGCCAGTCGCCCATTTTCCTCGGTCTCTGCTTGACCCAGGACTGCAGCTCGGTCAGCGAGACGAGTCGTGGGAAGGCTCGCCTCACGAACGGGGCCCACACCGGTTGTCCGGTGAGGAATACGTAGAGATGCCGCAGCCTGAGCGCGTGTTTGCGCATCGTCAACCACGGCATCCCCAGCACCTTAGAAGGGTGTTGGCAGCAGATGGATCTTCTCACCAAAGGAGCCCGCCTCTTCCAAAGGAATCGGAAGAGCGCGCGCTCCATTTTGGCGAGCGTTTTGGCTGGACAAGGCACGACGGTCAAGCGGTAGTAGATGGCGGACGCTATAAAAGTGTTCGCCACCTCCGCTCGACCTTTCAAGGATAGTTTGCACTCGGCCCACTTCTGGGTGAGTGCAAACACCTTGGCCGTCACTTCGTTCCAGTTCTTCTCCACCTGGAGGTCCGGACCAAACCAGACCCCGAGCAGCTTTACCGGTCCTTCCGTCCAGCGTCCGACGACGCCATCGGAAGGCATCGGTCTGCCTCTCCACGATCCGATTTGCAAACCGATGGACTTGTCCCGGTTCAGCTTCGCTCCTGTGAGACTTTCGTAGATATATAGATAGATAGATAGATAGATATATTTCTTTATTTACCATAAAGGCATAAACAGAAGGGACAAATACAAAGGGGGAGTTTACCTCCAATCGAGTAAAAAGGGTATAAAATGAAAATAATCGAAAACAACCTCAAAAGGGAGGGGACGTGATGGGGGTTGCACACACCCCCGAAAAAGTGTGCAATCCTTTACCCGGGGAGCACCTTCTCCATGTGCTCCCCTCTCCTTCACTTCTTTACCTACAGGATGGTATACAGAGAAGGCCCATTTACACGAGCCATTCTCGCCACTATCACCCACCTTTCATAAAACTGCCTGTGGCCAAGCAACTCTCTCTCCATTCTTATCCTTCTTCCGAATTGATATCGGAAGAAGTAGACCAGACTATGGCCAGAGAGGAAGTTGCCTGACCTCAGACCTTTCAATCGTGTCCACCAAACAACCTCTTTCAACATGGCTATTACGCACAGAAAAACCGCCTTTGCTTCCTTTGTGAAGAGGGGAGGCGGCTTGATTGTCATCATGGACTCGGCTGTCAATCGAATCGGCGCCACCCGCGACAGCTGTCGTTCGGCGTAGCCCCACAGATCATCCACGCCCGGACATTGCACCAATGCGTGCGCAACGGTTTCTTCGGGACGCACGCATCTAGGGCAAATCTTTTTCGAGGGATCCCTGCCCGGGCGCCTGTGTCTGTAGAGCCTCTCTCGAACGGATAGAGCCCCCCGGTAGCACTGCCAGGCTAGTGACTTCTGGAAGTTGTCCATTGGTCCCGGGCCGAAAGTCCTACCGAACAGGCTGGCCAGTTCGTCCTCTTCGATGCCCAGCGACTCTCCAAGGGTGTCATCGCCCCTGCTAGCCACCAGCCCTCGATAGAATGATGAGGTGGATTCTCCACCGATGGCCTGCCCGCTTACCAGAGAACCCTGAGCGCCTGGGCACACTCAGTGTGCCAGTCTTCCAGTTTTCCGGATCTTTGCTTGACCCAGGACTGCAGCTCGGTGAGCGAGACGAGTCTCGGAAAGGCTCGTTTCACCAACGGAGCCCACACCGGTTGACCAGTGAGGAATACCTGTAGGTGCCGTAGCCTTAATATGTGCCTACGCATCATCAACCACGGCATCCCCAGCCCTCCTTTCGAAGGTTGTTGGCAGCAGATGGATCTTCTCACCATAGGAGGGCGTTTCTTCCAAAGAAATTGGAAGAGCATGCGTTCTATGGGGGTGAGTGTTTCCTTAAGGCAAGGCACGACAGTCAGGCGGTAGTAAGTGACGGACGCTATGTAAATGTTCGCCACCTCCGCCCGACCTTTTAGGGACAGCTTACACTTGGTCCATTTCTGGGTTAGTGCAAACACCTTGTTCGTAACCTCGTCCCAGTTCTTTTCCACCTGGAGGTCCGGTCCAAACCAGACCCCAAGCAACTTCACCGTCCGGAGGCATCGGTCTGCCTCTCCACGTTCCGAGTTGCAGCCCGATGGATTTTTCCCGGTTCAGTTTCGCTCCTGACAACCTTTCGTAATCCTCTAGTAAGGTACCGATCACCTCGATCTCGGAGCCGGTCGATACCATTACTGTTACGTCATCGGCGTAGGCCGACACCGCTTTGCTCAATCCTGGTTCCAGGGGGATACCCTGCAACAACTCCAACTTCCTCAGTAAAGGCTCGAGAGTCAATACGTACAGAAGGGAGGAGAGAGGGCACCCCTGTCAAATGGATCGTGTGATTTCGAACGGCTTCGAAAGGTAGCCGTTCACCTTGATCCTAGAACAGATGTGGTTGCTATGTAAGGCAGTGATCCAGCCTCTGAAAACAAGACCGAACCCAGCCGCCACTAGCACCGCATCCAGGTAACCATGGTCGACCCTATCGAAGGCCTTAGACTGATCCAAGTTGACCCGAAGCCGGGTTTGTTGCCAACCTTCCCTATGATGTATCGCATGAGGTGGAGGTTATCGTGAATGGACCTGGATGGGATAGCACATGTCTGCGCATCTCCCACCAGGCCACCCACGACAAGCGCCAACCTCTTTGCTAACACCTTGGCCAAAGTCTTTAACTTTGTGTTTAGCAGGGTTATGGGCCGAAAATTATTTATATTATCCCCCTTGTTCTCGTCCTTCGTCACCAGCGAGACTACGCCCTTGGCTACAGAACAAGGAATTCTCCCGTTCTGCTGCCAATTGCAGTAGACCGCTTCGAGGAGTTCGGAGAAGAAGACCGGCATTGCTAAATAAAGTTCGTAAGGTATACCATCGAGACCTGGAGATTTGCGTCTGCTGCATTGGCTCAGCGCATCCCCGATCTCATCAACCGAGATTGGTCCCTCGCAGGACTCTGCCTCTTCGCTCGAGAGACGCGGCAGGCCGTCGAGGTATGGACCGAAATCCATGTCCCCGCCCGGACCCTCGCCTTCCCCGAATAATCGGGCAAAGTGCCTTTGAAAGGCCTCGCATATCTACTTAGGCTCCCGGATCACCCGTCCATCCTCGTCTTGCAAAGACCGGATGGTGGATCGATTTCCACTCTTAGCTTCTGTCACGCGGGCCCAGCCAACGGCTTTGGCCCCCTCATTACCTAGAGCACGTATTTTACTTCGAATTACGCAGCCTTCGTGCTTTGCATCGAAAACTGGTTCAAGGCCGTCTTCGATGCCAGCACTCTGGCCACATCTTCTCTCTTGATTGCCTCTTCTAATTTACCTGTTAATTCTTTCTCGTTTCTATTCCTATCGGCAGCTAACATCTTGCTATAACTTATTGATTCTGTTCTAATCTCTCTTTTGAGAGATGCCCACCATCGGTTGTTGACGATTGCACCCGTCAACCTCTCCTTAACTAATCTGCTAATCCGGTTTCTGCAAGTCTCTTTTGCCGGTAAAGATAAATTAAGTTTCCAGTAACCGGGACCCTGTTTATGTGTTTTCTCGAGATTGACTACGCAGGTCACTAATTTGTGATCCGTATAGCCAACCGTGAGCATTTCTGGACAGCTTAATATGTCCCTATCCTTACTTCTAACTAAGAATCTATCTAAGTACGATCTAGATTGACCACTGTGGTTCGTCCAAGTCCAGGTTGGCACAGTTGGAAAATCTAGTCGATATCTATCGACCAAGTTAAAACGGTCGAGTAACCCCTTGAGGCTGTTACACCCCCTCTATTAGGACATGCTCTTGCATAGTCCCAACGTGCATCTAGGATGTCATTCCAATCCCCCGATAGAAACAGGGAACGCGATGTTCCCAGAAAAGTCTCCAAACGCTGGAAGAAGTCGGGCCGTTCAGCTCCGAAAGGGGAGTAGACGGCGACCAGTCTCAAGGCCGCACCTTCACTACTGCCAACGTCTAGCACCAACAAACGACCCTCCGTGTCCGAGTGAACAACCTGTACGGCAAGACCCAGGTGTTTTTCCAGCAGTACGACAACCCCACCCCCACCTCCAGGTTGACAGAGAGATGCATGCACCTCAAAGTCATCGAAGGTAGGAGCCAGCTGCCGCACGACGCTGATCCGAGTCTCACAGATAACCATTACATTTATACCACATGACCTGAGGTCATTTAGAAGCTTTGCTTTCTTCCAAGTTGAGCCCAGGCCACGTGCATTCAAACATCCTACTCTTAACACATCCATGTGGGCGGCAAAGCCAAAGGAGGGTGTAGAGACCTACCTTTCTGCTTCCCGGGGTTCGGGTCGCACGACTTCCATGGGGTCGGGGGTGTTGGGTGAAGGGGTGTCTTGTGGTGGTGTGGGGTCGTCAGTGTGTGGTGGGGTTGGGGTGTTTGGAGTTGTGTTGGGGAGGGGAAGGGGAGGGGGAAAGCTTTTTAGTAGGACGCGGTTTATGGGTTTGACAGAGGGTGGTCCTACGTCCTCCTTAAAATCCTTTTTTAGTTTTTGGTAGAGGTTCATTGGGATCTTTATTAGTTTTCTGAAGAAACAAAGTTTACACCTTCGGTTTGTACCGAAGGATTATTGTTTGAGTTCATTTAATTTATTATTGTTTCTGTTGATGTAAGTATAGTGTAATGTCTTTTTTTCGGATGGTGTGAGTGATTCGAAGAGGGGAGGGGCAGGTTTGGTTTTGTTTGTTGGTGGAGGGGTGTTTTGTGTTTTGTTGGATTGTGTTGACATTTGGGTAGGGGTTGTTTGGCCTTGTGTGTTTTGCACATGTTTTCTTTTTTTCCTTTTAATCTGTCTGAAGGACTCCGTTTCTTCCTCCGAATTCGTTGGGTTATCTTCAGTGTTGGAGGGAAGAGGTATGTTTGCTGGTAATGTTTCCGTGTTGGTTTTCTTTGTGGGGGAGATGGATGTCACTATGTTAGACTGTGTTGTGTGTTGTGGCTGCGGTGGTTGTGTTGTTTTATTGAGTGAGGGGTTGGGTGGTACTGTATTTTGTTTTTGGGTAATGTGTTGTGACTGTTTGTGTTGTGGTGGTGGTGTAGTTTTACTGAGGGACGGGTTGGTTGGGACTGAGTTTTGTTGTTTGTTTATCTGTTGTGGTGGTGGTGGAGCTGGTGTTGGTAGCAGGGTTTTCTTTTTGTTGAGTTGGGGACAAGCCGCCTTCAGGTGCCCTCTGCCTGCACAGATATGACAGGACGGCCTTCTCCCCTCCACGCTAATGTTTATATACCCATGGCCCTCTAATAGGATTCTGTCGGGTATTTGGGCGATGCGCTCAGGCTTCATTTGCACTACAAGTTCTATACCTGTTCCACTGAACGCATTGCCTGTGGTTTTCCCAATGGAAATCACGTTGTCATTCGCTGGATCGATGAAGCCAGCTATGAGCCAGCAGTAGTCCACATCTGGCATCATTGCATCCAGCCATATGCGCTGAGTTCTTTTACCCATATAAGATGGATAAAAGGTAAAATTTTTCGAACGAATCGGTGACAAAGCACATTTTTTTGCCGCCGATTCGTTCTTCATAACAATCGCTAGGTTTCCATACAGTCTGTCTTTTCTTATGAAAGTGGTTTCATTAAGTACTTCTGTAAGTACTGCTTTGATTTCTGTTTGTGTTGGCTGTTCAGGTTTTTTAGAAATGTGCGGAAAACGACCGTCCGACTTTCAATGTCTTTGGTGAGTTCTTGAGGCATTTTTACCGATAAAATACCATTTTCTCCTTCAGTTATGTATTGTTTGGCGTCTGTAATTCTTTGTGCCACATCTGAAATATTTTCAGGTATATATGTCAAAGATTTATTTGTTGTTTGTGCAAATGAAATATTATTGGTGTTGACTTTGTCGTCTGCTTTGCTTTCTGTTATGATGTTGTTTTCAAATGTTATTTTTGTGTTTGTCGTGTCTTTGTTTGTGGTATTAATATTGTCATGCAATTATTCAAATTTTTTTTTTTCGTTGTTGGAATCAATGTCCAGATTTGTGTTTTCGTCATTTTTCTCCGCAGATTCGTCTGTTTTTATTTTATTTTTTCTTTCCTTCTCCATGACGTTAGTTGGGAAGGAAGGGGGGACTAAAGCGTGCGAGCTTACAACTCTTACCGCTGTCCCCCCACCACTATTTTCCTTAGCTTCGTTTAACATTTCTGTCAGACGATTGAAATTTTTTATGCCACAAAATGTTTAAAAACAGGTTTTTCACCCCTGGGAGGGGCAAAGATGAGCTGACCCACCGCCTGACAGTTCAGACGGGGGGTCAAGCTACACAATAGTATCAAAATTAAAATTGAACTTACAAAATTTCCGCAATAAATTTGAACAAAACTTCTGCGCGAATTGAATTACATCTGCGCTGTAGAACAGACGACAGCTAGATTAATATAGATAGATAGATAGATAGATAGATAGATAGATAGATAGATAGATAGATAGATAGATAGATAGATAGATAGATAGATAGATAGATAGATAGATAGATAAATTTCTTTAATAGCCACAAGGGCACAAAAGAAGGGGACAAATACAAATGCGGAGTTTACATACAGGTATATGAAAATAAAACTATTAATAAAATAACAAATAACAATTGAAATCCCCAATAGGGAGGAGTCGTTACACAGGGGTTGTACACACACCGAAAAAATGTACAACCCTCATCTCCAGGAGCACCAAGAGTGAGTACTCCCTTCCTCTCTTCCTCTTTTTCCTCAACCTACAGGCTTATATAGAGAGAAGGCCCAACCACTCGGGCCATCTTTGCCACATTCACCCACCTTTTATAAAATTTGCTGGTGTACAGCACCTCTCTCTCCATCCTGATTCTTCTTCCAAAATGATATTTGAAAAAACGAATCAGTTGCTCGCCGGAGAGAAAGGTGTCTGACCTCAGCCCTTTTAACCTCGTCCACCATATAACCTCTTTCACCATAGCCATAACACATAGGAAAACCGCCTCTCCCTCGTTTTTGAAGGAGGGTGGCGGTTTGATCATGACAATGGGCTGGGTGGTCAACTGGATTGGTCCCACCCGCGACAATAGTCATTCTACATAGCGCCACAGGTCGGTAACGCCAGGGCAGTGTACAAATGCGTGCGCGACGGTTTCCTCGTCGCGCACGCATCTCGGACAGATCTTTTAGATAGATAGATAGATAGATAGATAGATAGATAGATAGATAGATAGATAGATAGATAGATAGATAGATAGATAGGTATGTACATACATAGGTAAATAAATAGATAGATAGTGTAAGAGTCGTAGTATATTACTGATACTTGTATAATGTAATACATTGTTCTATGTTATATCATTAGTTCTGCATCTATAGTTATATTGTTGGTTCATCATGTTATATTGTTAAATGGTAAAATGCCACACAACCCTGTTATTCTGGCATCTGTGTAACATAAACATTATTTATATCTCTTAACATTTTATAGTGTGAAAGTAATTACTTGAAGTAAATTGTTCAATTTGGATCTAAAGTAAGGGGAAGCGTCATCGAATATTTCATAATAAATATACTGAATTCTTTGGTTTCCCTTATGAAATTTAATTAAAATATATATTAAATCCATAAAGACGGACATTATATGTACTACAAAGAAATATTTATTCACTATTATTTAGGAGATTGAAAGAAGTGTGAGGGTAAGAAAGAAGCACATTAAAAACATGGATCGTGGGAATACTTTTAACGAAGTAGAAGAAAGCGTTGAGAGAGAGAGATATAAAAGTAGAGAGACAAAGAGAGAGGGAGAGAGAAGTAGTGAAGAAGAGGAACATAATAAATACGTGTAGTAATAATAATAACAACAGTAACAATAAAAACAATAATAAAATTAACAAAAGAATATTTATCTTTACGAGTAGCTGGATTCAAATGTGTCGCCGCAAACTAATACTATATTCTATTGATTATATTGTGTTGTTCAATGGACCCAATTTAAAATTATATTTACCATGCATATAATAAAATGTTCTGGATTTCTTTCGCGTCATTTCTGAAACATAAATGAAATATATATTGTAAATCTATAAAACATACAGCCTAAAACGTATTTCAAAGAAATATTAATTTCACTTCACTTATGGAACTCTATATACGTGACTGAAATTAATTGCTTAATGAAAGTATTAGCAAACCAAAAAATTATTACATGAAATTTCTATTGCGTCACTGATTATACTTAAACTAAAACATAAAATACTTTTGCTTTTTTAATATTTTACTGGATTCAATCAAATGACTGCAGCTAGATTAGTGTACCGGCTTGGATTAGTTGATTATATTAACCACAGTACTTATCGTTCACTCTTTGTTGAACTGTTAAGTTCTTCTTCTTCTTCTTCTTCTTCTTCTTCTTCTTCTTCTTCTTCTTCTTCTTCTTCTTCTTCTTCTTCTTCTTCTTCTTCTTCTTCTTCTTCTTTGCCCACTTATTCCTGAGAGGGTCGCAGGGGCAGAGACCTCAGACAGTCCTTCCAGCGGGTCCTGTGAGAAGTAACTATCTCCAACTGATCCAGCTGGATCTCAAAGATAGACTAGTCAAGCTCATAGATGTTATCCAACCATCTTGCTTGGAGTCTACCCATGGGTCTCCTGTCGGTTGGTTTCGCCCGTAAAATCTGTCCAGCGATTCTTTCACGAGACATTTTAAACACATGTCCATAGTATCGGCGCTGTGATCTCTCAAATCGGAAAATCGGAGAAGTAGCGGCTCTAACTGTTAAGCTACCATACATAATCACAGACAGACGATACAAACTTAAACATGGATACACAAGCGCAGGCACACACATACCTGAGTGGTTTCTGCTATTTCCATCTGTGAAACTCTACTTACAATGGATTGGTCAACCTAAAGTTATAATAGAAAACACTCAACGAAAGTGTCACAGAGCGGGAATGAACTCAGAATATAATAAATATAAGCGTATTACAAAGCAATAGGAATTTCATTTCATTGAAAAATTTAGAAAGAAATCTTTAGTGAAATAGTGTACTGAAACGATGGAACGTAACTAAATTTGTATTCAACTTTAAAACGAAGAACTGTTAACGTAAAAGAAATACAGACCACACATACATACACAAACACAAAACGTATTAGAAATATAAATCTCACTTCACTTACCAAAATGATAATGTATATCTTAAAGTAACTGTTTAATGAATATCTTTCAACTCGGATGTAAACAAAGTCGTTTATCGCGTCACTGATTAAATTTAATGTAAATACATATATTATATATGTAAGGAATATACGTAATACAAAGAAATAGAAATTTCAGTAAAGCAACAAATTCTCAGAGAAATCGATAAGAAACGTGCATTGAGAAATAAGTATACAAAACGAAAAATAAATAAAACAGTAACATGTAAATGTAGAAATAGAGGAAAAATGTATGATATAATATTAAAGGATATATTTGAGTGTCATACTGAGATATATAGACACCCACAAGCGTATATATATATATATATATATATATATATATATATATATATATATATATATATATATATATATATATATATATATATACATCCATACACACACACATATATACATACACACATATATATATAGTAAGAGGTGTGTTAGTTGATAAGGTTCACATGCCTATAAACTAGGAATGTGTATACATTTATACTCGTTGGTGCAGTTTCGGTTACACGCTTTTATACAGATATATTTTAACATACGCACACATATATATATATATATATAATATATATATATATATATATATATATATATATATATATATATATATATATATATATATATATATATATATATATATATATATATATATATATATAGAGAGAGAGAGAGAGAGAGAGAGAGAGAGATAGAGAGAATTGAAAGGCAGTATATTAGAATTCCACCACATTCTATTTGTAACGCAAACCAATTTATATACGTTTCGATTATATCTGTTTTGTCATCCTCAGATACGATCTCTTCAGACAGATTTCACTTGCATAAACATTGGTAACGTAAGTTTTTCAATGATATATTAACTGGCCGACGTGTTGTTTCTTCTCTGCACAGCTGGCATATCATAGCTATATCATAGCTATCTCGGTATCCGGTGATAATACGAGACACGTGCTTGTAGAATTGTATCCGTCATCGATGACATTTATTCATTCGGTACAGAGAGAAACATAAGCTAAAAGCTTATCTGTGGTGAAGAAGCAGCACTCAAGTCTACCAGCTGGTATATCACATAAGAATGTACATCACTACTGCTCAAACAATTGAAAACTGTCTGAAGAGATCATATCTGAAAATTATATAACAGATACCATAGAAACACGTGTAGCAGTGATTACGAATCTACTAACTCGCATGATGGACGAACCTCTTTTTCTCAGACTTTATTACTGAGATTAGTTTTCAGAGGAGTTTCTTAAATGTATTACCTCTGTCACTATTCCTGTGTGACATCTATTATCACTAGACTATCCTTTCATATCGTATGACGGACAGGCCTTGGGTATTATATATTATCTGAAACCACTCTACTCTAAAATCTTCTTACGGTATAAGACACATATTCCACCATACGTCATTTCAAACACCTTCTTGACTCCTTTATATACTCTGTAGCTATCAATTTTTTTTTTTTGTCATTTTGTAATCAGATAAATGCTTTCTAAAATTCAAGCGCTGCATGTTCTTTACATGTTTTTGATGTTAGCACATTGGTGACACTTCACTCATCATTCTTAAGAGAACTGGCATTCAATAACAAGGTTTCGTTCCTTCGTAACCTTTCGTACCATAGCGTTATCCAGTGTATTTTAGACGTAATCTATTTCTTTCCGTCTTGCTCACTTTCATGCTCTTTATATCTCTTACACTTTCTCTTTCTCTTCTCTCTCTCTCTCTCTCTCTCTCTCTCTCTCTCTCTCTCTCTCTCTCTCTCTCTCTCTCTCTCTCTATCTCTCTCTCTCTCTGTCTATCTATCTATCTATCTATCTATCTATCTATCTATCTATCTATCTATCTATCTATCTATCTATCTATCTATCTATCTATCTTTCTATCTATCTGTCTTGGGATGGACACACGCGTGAAACTTGCTGAGTAAGTTCTGCTTAAATTTCTATAGAAATTCTTGACTGTAAACTTTCATTTTTGTACCATTTTGTAGAGGGACTGCCAGGTCAAATTTTGATCTGGTCAGTCTCTCAAAATATTCTACGCCTTTAGGCGAAATAGTTAACAAAAAGTTTTTTTTTTGAAAAGCTAACATTTTAAAAAAATGGCTGAAGCTTCTTCACCAAAATTCGAAGGAAGAAAGGGGAAGATATACTTACAGCTTCCCCCTGCCACTGTCATAGTAGCAGATTTCAAAGACAAAGGTCACCCAGAGGAAGGATTTTCTCCACCTGCTGACCGACAACTTGACGTTGCCATGGCAACAAACCAAACAACCAGCGGCACCAGCAACAACAACAACAACAATGCTACGAATGAAAATAACACCAACAACAATAACAATAACAACAACAACAAGACCAATAACTGTGATAACAACAACAATGATAACAACAACACCACCAACTACAACAGCAACACAAACAAGGAAAAGGACTCCTTCGCTCAGACGGCAAGGAAAACTCTGGACTATCTGCCAGTAGATATAACCAAAGCGAAGGAGCTACTGGCAAATGCCAACAATTACATAATGTACGGGGAAAATGGATCATTTTCGATGCACTCCCCCCCCCCCGGAACTAAAAAGCCAGAGACTCCTAAACACTGTCATGTTTAGGACAGTCTAAAACAAAAGCAAAAAACCAGCTCAACCATCACAGAGTTAGATAGAGCTGGTTTTAAAAGATGTCATGAAAGACATCATATTCATTCAGAAGGATAGACTCTACGGGAGTCTATCCATTCTCATGAAGGACAGACACAGCAGTGAAACTGTCCATAAAACCAATTACATCCACCGCATACACCTTCTACCCTACGTACATGGGTAGAAGGACACACAAAATAAAAATTCACACCATCCTGCCGATTATGGACATATGGTGGGTTTTAACAGGTTTCCTGAACCTAGACGATGACACACTAATATCCATGGGAAAGGCATCGGGTGACGCGTTCAGTTGAATGAGCCTCGAACAAGTATTTCAAATGAGGCCCGAAAGGATCACCCAGATCCCTGAACGCGTCATACTGGATGATCAAACGTTTATCAACATTACCGTTGAGGGTGGGCGGCCCTCGTGTTACCTCTGTGGAGCTAGAGGTCACCTGAGGTCTGGTGGTCACCTGAGGTCACCTGGTCCTCAACTTAATAAGAAAACCCCAATCCTGCCTACACCACCAACAACTGCACAACCAACACAATCACCACAACCACCACTACAAAAACAACAACCACAGCTCAAACCAAAACAAAACAATGTCCAACACATCCCCCCACTCAATAAAAACAATTTCCAAAACACCCGCACCGCAAACACAACCCGAAAATCTACCCCTCCCCTCCAACGCGGAAGATGACCCTCGTTCGTCGTCAGATGAGGAGGAGCACTTCCACACAATCAAAAGAAAAAAAGAAAACACACCTCAGACACACAAATGAAAGCAACCCCTCCCCAAAACATAACACTGACACCAACACAAAGAAGCACACAACAACAACAAACAAAAAACACCACACTAAAACAAAAACATGCATACACACACATAAACACAAGAAATAAAAAACTGCTAAACATTGTGTACAACAACAATTTAGTAAAAACCCAAGGGCCTAACTTCACCCAGGCAGGGGATTTCCCCCACCTCAAAATGATTTAGGCCCCAGAGGACACATATAAAACACTAAAAAACAACTTTAAAGAGGACGTGCCCCCCCCCCCCCCCCCTGCGTCGGGCCCATTAACCGCGTCCTCCTAAAAAACTACCCCACGCCTCCCCAAACACCCACACAACTCCAAACACCCCAACCACACAACACACTGATGCCCCTACACTTCCACAAACTACCCTTCCACCCAACAACCCATCCCCCACCCTCATGGAAATTGTGCAGCCCGATACCCGGGAGGCAGAGAGGTAAGTGCCTTTTCTCTTCCCCACCAACATGGCTATGCTAAGAATAGGCTTTCTAAATGCGCGTGGCCTGGGCTCAACGTGGAAGCAAGCAATGCTTCTAAATGACCTCAGGTCACAACGTATAGATGTGATGGTTATTTGCGAGGCCCGGATCAGCAACGTGCGACAGCTGACCCCCACCTTTGATGACTTTGAGATGCACGCATCTCTCTGTCAGCCCGGAGGTGGGGGTGGGGTTGTCGTTCTGCTGCAAAAACATCTGGGTCTCGCAACACAGACGGTACAATTAGACCCGGAGGGTCGACTAGTGGTTCTGGACCTTGGCAGTGGTGAAGGCGGAGCGTTTAGGTTGGTAGCCGTCTACGGCCCTTTCGGGTCAATGCGGCCAGACTTCTTCCATCGTCTGGAGACTTTTCTAGGGACTCCCGCTCCTTGCTATTAGTGGGGGACTGGAATGGTATCCTAGATGCACGCTGGGACTACGTAGGGGCATGTCCCGATAAAGAGGGGTGTAATAGCCTCAAAGGGTTAATCGGTCGATTTGACCTGGCCGATAGATATCGACTAGATTTTCCGATTGCGCCAACCTGGACTTGGGCAAACCGTAGCGGATCATCTAGGTCGTACCTAGATAGGTTCTTAGTTAGAAATAAGGATAAGTACTTTTTAAGTTGTCCAAAAATGGTTGGCTATTCAGACCACAAGTTAGTGACGTGCATGGTCAACCTTGACAGAACGCAGAGACAGGGACCCGGTTACTGGAAGCTCAACTTGTCCTTACCGGCAAGTAAGGCTTACAGAAACCGGATTAGCACTTTAGTTAAGGAGCGGTTGACGGGCGCCATCGTCAACAGCAGGTGGTGGGGATCTCTCAAAAGAGAGATTAGAGTAGTCTCTATAGAATTTAGTAAGGAGTTAGCCTCAAATAGAAATAGGAAAGGGAGTTGGTAGATAGTGTAGAAGAGGCAATTAGAAGCGGCGACGTGGCCAGAGTGCTAGCGTCGAGAACGGCCCTCGGCCAGTTCTTCGACACGAAACACGAAGGCTGCATCGTCCGAAGCAAAATACGTGCTCTGGGAAACGAGGGGACTAAAGCTGTTAGCTGGGCCCGCGTGACAGAAGCCAAAAGAGGGAGTAGATCCACTATCCGGTCTTTGCTAGACCAGGATGGACGGGTGATCCTTGAACCCAAGCAGATGTGCGAGGCTTTTCAAAAGCACTTTGCCAGATTATTCGGAAGGGGCGGGGAGCCGGTTAGGGAAGTGGACTACGGTCCATACCTCGACGGCCTGCCGCGTCTCTCGGACAGAGAGGCGAAGTCTTGCGAGGAGCCGATTTCAGCGGCTGAGATAGAGGACGTGCTGTGTCAATGCGGCAAACGCAAATTCCCGGGTCTCGATGGTCTTCCATACGAACTATATTTAGCTATGCCGGACTTGTTCCCCGATCTTCTCGAGGCGGTCTACTGCAACTGGCAACGGAACGGGAGAATTCCCTGTGCTGTGACCAAGGGCGTAGTCACGCTAGTGAGGAAGGACGAGAACAAGGAGGACGATATAAATAATTTCCGGCCCATAACTCTGCTAAATACAGAGTTACAGATTTTGGCCAAGGTGCTAGCAAAGAGGTTGGCGCTTGTCGTGGCCAACCTGGTGGGAGATGCGCAGACATGTGCTATCCCGTCCAGGTCCATCCACGGCAACTCCACCTCATGCGATACATCATAGAGAGGGTTGGGAACGAACCCGGCTTTGGTGGAGCCCTGATCAACTTGGATCAATCTAAGGCGTTCGATAGGGTCGTCCATGGTTACATGGATGCGGTGCTAGCGGCGGCAGGCTTCGGACCTGTTTTCAGGGGCTGGATCAATGCCATGCACAGCAGCTGCATCTGCTCTAGGGTCAAGGTGAACGGCTACCTCTCGGAGCCCTTCGAAATCGCGCGGTCCATCCGACAAGGGTGCCCTCTCTCCTCCCTTCTGTATGTAATGACTCTAGAGCCACTGCTGCAGAAGTTGGAGTTGTTGCAGGGCATCCCGTTGGAACCGGGATTGCGGAAAGCAGTGTCGGCCTACGCCGATGACGTAACAGTAATGGTGTCGACGACCTCGGAAATCGGGGTGAATGGCACCTTACTGGAGGAGTATGAAAGGTTTACAGGGGCTAAGCTGAATCGGGACAAGTCGATCGGTCTGCAACTCGGCACGTGGGGGTGGAAGATCGATGCCCTCCGATGACGTCGTCGGGCGCTGGACGGAGGGCCCGGTGAAGTTGCTCGGGGTCTGGTTCGGACCAGACCTCCAGGTGGAGAAGAACCGGGATGAGGTAACGAACAGGGTGTTTGCACTGACCCAGAAGCGGGCCGAGTGCAAACTGTCCCTGAAAGGTCGGGCGGAGGTGACGAACACTTATATAGCGTCCGTCATCTACTACCGCCTGACCGTTGTGCCTTGCCCCAGGGAAACGCTCGCCAAAATGGAGCGCGCACTCTTCCAATTCCTTTGGAAGAAGCGGGCTCCTATGGTGAGGAGATCCATCTGCTGTCAACACCCTTCCAAAGGAGGGCTGGGATGCCGTGGTTAATGATACGTAAACACGCATTAAGGCTACGGCACCTCCAGGTATTCCTCACCGGTCAACCGGTGTGGGCCCCCTTTGTGAGGCGAGCCTTTCCCAAACTCGTCTCACTCACCGAGCTGCAATCCTGGGTCAAGCAAAGACCGAGAAAACTGGGCGCCTGGCACACCGAGTGTGCCCAGGCGCTCACGGCTCTCTGGCAGGCGGACCCGGCTGTCAGTGGAGAATCCACCTCGTCATTCTATAGAGGGCTGGTGGTTAGCAGGTGCGTCGACGCCCTCGGAGAAGCCCTAGGCATGGAGGAAGACGAACTGGCCAACCTGTTCGGTAGGACATTCAGCCCGGGACCCATGGATAACTTCCAGAGGTCCCTGGCCTGGCAGTGCTACCGAGGGGCTCTGCCCGTTCGAGAAAGGCTCTACAGACACGGGCGCCCGAGTAGGGACCCCTCGAAAAAGATCTGTCCCAGATGCGTGTGCGACGAGGAAACCGTTGCACACGCATTGGTACACTGCTCGAGCATTGCCGATCTGTGAGGCTATGTCGAACAATTGATGTCAAGGGTGGCACCGATCCGGTTGACCACCCAGTCTATTGTAACGATCAAGCCGCCTCCCCTCTTCAAAAACGAAGGAGAGGCGGTGTTTCTGTGCGTAATAGCCATGGCGAAAGAGGTTGTATGGTGGACGCGTCTGAAAGGACTGAGGTCAGACACCCTTCTCTCTGGCCAACAACTGGTCCATTTCTTCCGATATCATTTCGGAAGAAGGGTCAGGATGGAGAGAGAGGTGTTGCACCCCAGCCGTTTTTATGAAAGATGGGTGAAAGTGGCGAGAATGGCCCGTGTGAATGGGCCTTCACTCTACATCAGACTATAGGTGAGGAAGATGAAAGATCAAAGGAGCACCCCCTCTCTGTGCTCCTGACGAGAAGGGTTGCACACTTTTTTTCGGGTGTGTGTGCGACCCCCCAAGGCGCCTCCTCCCTATTGAGGATTTTGTTATAAAATTTATTTTGTTATATTTTATTTTATTTTTATATTTTGTTATTGCCTCCTCCTTATTGAGGACGCCTTTTTATGTAAACGCCCCCATTGTACTTTTTGATGCCCTGGTGGCAAATAAAAAGAAATTTATCTATCTATCTATTTATCTCTTTCTCTCTCTTCACACGGCCACTATTACTATTGACTACTTTCTTTCAGAGCTTCAAAAGCATGTTCGTACACCTCCCGTTTCCTGGATCATAACGTGCAGTAGAAATGTCAACGTTTGCCACGGATTTATATATCATTCAATACTGAAAGTAAGAGAAATTTGTCCTTCAACTAAATTTTGCTACTGAATACTTTCATGCAATAATTGATAGTTAATATAACTATTAATAATTCTAGGATTGCATCCAAAATACTAACAAGTCAAATATGTAAAATTCCAGAGCAGACACAGATATTCGCTTCAATACAACACACGTAAATGGGTACCTTCAATCTATACCCGTACTCAAGTTTTCGGTCACACGTAATGCAGCAATATAGTGCACCGCATCCACTGCCTGCATTTATTATGCAACACTGCACCATCGGTACATGTGGCTTCATCAGCGGGTTTCGCTTAATCAATAACCAATCGATAGACATATATATGTGTGTATGTGCGTGTGTGTGTGTGTGTAAATACTAAATTGTTCTTTAAGTAGCTGAGATATACGATAAATACTTATATGTTGAACCTCAATGAACTGGAGTTTCCAATTTGCATATAATTAGAGCATTACGCTCGTTGATAATTGAATTTTACACATTTCTCTGTGGACCAGAGAAATGTGTAAGAGAAATGAAATAAGAGGGAAACATGCCAATATAGTTATTCAAACATTTCCCAAGCTTCGATTATATCTTGTATTGTTCCTTACATATATACATATACTTCAACTGCTTAGTGCTTAATTGAATATCTAATTGCATTACTTTCCAATGCAAGCATTAATAATATGAATTAATTATATGCATACTAATATGTTAACTACCCTGTTTGAAAGGCGAATACAATATTTAGTAACATATTTCTCAATTAACGTATTTCTCTGATGATGATACAACTAGATTTGAAACTTGAATCATGTTTGTTCAGCCTTCTTTCGGTCCGCAGAAAAATTCTTGTCGGTGAAATCGGAATTATTCTTGGCAGTACATGTACTTACACAATTACTCAACTCGGATCATATTGTGTGACCGTTCTGTACAAATATCTATTTATTATATATCTCGACTCTTCAGTGCGCAATTCAATATCTAATTTATTATTGCTATTATTATTGTTACTATTAAAAGGGCGGTGGATTAGCAGTATCTGTAAAGAGTCGGACGCCATGCTTTGCAGCATAGAGTTACGGTCCTTTACGGTCTGAGTTAAAATCCAGCCGAGGTTAACTTTGCCATTCATACTTACAGGGTCGATAAAATAAAGCACCAATAACGTACTGGGGTCGATTTAATCGCCTTTCTCCTCATCAAAATTGCTGGCCTTGTGCCTATACGTGAAATCATTATTATTGTTACTATTATGGTAGATTTGCAGTATCGGTGGAGCGTCGGTAAAAATACTCTGAAGTAATTGGTTATGGCCCTTACGCTCTGAGTTCAAATCCTGTCGAGACAGCCCGTATCATATCAGAGAGAATAAAGGAACACTGGTACTAACTTACGGAGGATAAAAGATCATCAGTGTTAAACTAACATATCAACCTGTAACAAGGGGTATCAATAGATAACATAGAAATAAAGAACCTATCCACTCATAGAACTGATGCAGCACTAAGACAAATTACTGAGGCCACTTAGATAATAGAAGATAAACCTAACCTGAACAGAAAACATAAGTGGCATAGTAACAGTCCACAACCTAACGACTGCAGGCAGAATAGGGGGAAAGACACAAACAGTGAAAGATACAAACCCCCCACACACAGAAAAGAGGCACATAGACATGCCAAACACGAAGACGCATCCACGGGGGAAGGCGCAAATGCATGCGCAGACACAAATCACGAAACATACACCACAAAACAAAAGACAAGATGGAGTAGCTGATGAACACAAGAAAGAAGAGGGGGTACAAAAAAGAACAGATAGTCATTGAGGAGGTCACACAATGAGTGACAAAAGAACTTCGAAGGAGTAACGTATAGCTGAAGTGAAAACCATATGGAACGTGTGTTTCTTCTTATTGACAATGCTAGCAACATGAGTATCCACAAATATAACAATATATATATATATATGTGTGTGTGTGTGTGTGTGTGTGTGTGTGTGTGTGTGTGTGTGTGTGTGTGTGTGTGTGTGTGTGTGTGTGTGTAGTGAGAGTAATTGAAGTCAGATTTGCTGCTTGTGTAGAAACTTTATTTGCATATTATATATATATATATATATATATATAGAGAGAGAGAGAGAGAGAGAGAGAGAGAGAGAGAGAGAGTTATGTGTGTGTGTTTGTGTGTACGTGTGTACGTGTGTGTGTGTGTGTGTGTGAGCGAGAGAGGAAGCAAGAAAGCAAGAGAGAAAGGAGACAAAGATGTGGGTATGAGAAAGAGAAAAACAAACCGTCTCAGCCATGTAGACAGATTGATAAGATGTTAGATATTTTTGTGCGGATCACTAAATATGCACAGAAATTATTTAGACATAACATTGATCAAAACATTAGATATGCAGAGAGTTTATTGTGTGTAGTGTTTATAGTATTCTGTAACGAGGATTACAAATTCATACATAAAGATTTCGTGCAACAAATCTTGTTTGGTCAAATTTACTTATAAGTAGGAAGAAAGGTAATTCGCGATTTCTTTCAGACGTACTCATGAATGCACTAGGTCAAACATGGCTGCTTGCACGAAACATTACAGAGTGGGTTACTAATACTGCACCTAGGCAAATAACCACTCGTTCATACACAAACGTACGAATACGTAAATAGATAAGTGGGTAGAGAGAATGTGTACTTATATGATATATATGCAACTTAGTTATTCAGAATGATTACAATTTGATTCTATTTTGATGTAGTTTATTTGCATATATATCTATATAAATATATCGGTTTATATCATATGAAGTGTATGTTATCCAAGTACGCCTGCAATGTGTATGTGTGTGTAGGTGTTTGTATATGCCCACGAACATTTTATATTTTGCGTAAATATGCATATATGTGTGTGTGTGTGTGTGTGTGTGTGTGTGTGTGTGTGTGTGTGTGTGTGTGTGTGTGTGTGTGTGTGTGTGTGTGTGTGTGTGTGTGTGTGTGTGAATATGTGCGTGTATTTATATATATATATATATATATATATATATATATATATATACATTTATATATAGTGAGGTTTGCTTGTCTACGGCCTCTCTATTTACGTTTTTCAGTTATAGTCCATTGAAGGGTTTTTCTTACCATCGTTTTAGTGTGGTATTCTGAAGGTATGTTTTCAATTCAAATTTTATGCTGCATCTTTTTGTTTTCATTTTCCTCGCAATTATTTGTCAATCCAGCTTCTGTTTTGAATGTGTTGGTTTCTTTGAATGCAGAAAATAATTTGTTGTTTTGTTTATTATTCGTGGCTATTTGTATCAATTATCCTTTGTTCTTCATTAGATATTTTATGTAGTCCTAGAGTAGTTATTTTATGATAATCTTCTAGTTGCCTAAAGCCCCTTCTTCGTGATAGGTATAATCTTTCTACGCCTGATTCTGAATTGTCTATTCCTAAATGTATCATAAATAAAATATAGAGAGAAATATATATACATATAAAGTCAATAGATACACAAATAAATAAAAGTATTTCCCATTATTTATCGAGAAACAATATGTAAGTCTCACTAATTCCCAGTTAAACAGAACACGAAAGCTGCTCTTTATAACAATCACAATGCAGAGAATAGCACTAAATACAAACTCCAAATTATTTAAAACCTTCATTTCCCTCTATAAATTACATCCCATCAGAGAAACTATTTGTATATTTATTTATACATTCTTTCAGTAATTCACTCGTCATAATATCACTTCAAATATCTTATTTTAAGATTTTCTTCGTTCCAATCTGTGAGAAAATGACTGCAGACATGTGTACATGTGTGAATCCCCTTGTATGTTCACATACTTCATCTGTAACAAAACTCTATAACAGTTAACAACTCTAATATCTTGAGATGGCTATTTGTGAGATCAAGAGCTCCTGTGTGTCATTCATAAATTAGTTAAATATCAGAAATAAAATGGCTATAACTTATAATCTTAACAAAGACGTGGAGTTGGCTTCCTATGAAGATTATTTGTCCAAAACGTCAATCATTCTTTTCAAAGAACATGATTTTAGATAATATATAAATTTGTCTTATGAGATGTCGTTACGTCCAAGTTTTATTGAACAGCAATTAGATACGTAAACATGAAGTGAAATAGCTGAAGCCACGAATTGACATGGAATTGTGAGTTGTTTAACTGATCTGTCTAGTGGGAAAACCCCATTATCTCAGATATCTAAAAGGATTTTTTAGTTATATCCATATTCATGCATTCATACAAAAAAGGACTGAGATACGTAGTAACCATGTCTTGATGTTTGAAACCTGCTCAGTCTTGATGATAGAATTGACTGATTGTGAAAGGCAGGACAATCTCGTCTTTTTATGAGTATGTAAGCTTATATTATCAATTATGTCTTGTCCTTATATAAGAAATGTAGGATGTGATTTGAGGGTGATTTAGCTGTTGTTTAGCATGTTAAGTGACCTCGTAAGAACTCATCCCGAGTGCTTGCCCATGCTTTAGCTGGTAGAGGAGAATGAACGGAATAGATATTAATCAGTAATCGAAGCTGAGTCGCGATATACTTAGCTCCCGTTCTACAGAACCCCAACTTGATTACATATGATAAATTCGATCAGTCGAGAATTGTTCTAACATAAACAGTAATCTTTCTCCTACTATCCTTATCGATTCTCCTGAGTTACATGTAATGAAATAATGTTTTCATAGATTTGACACTAAAAACAAGAATGTACCATTTTCTATTCTATTCCCTTTCACTAACATATGGTAATTCTCATAGACTTCGTTACCTCGGGATTCATCTTTATTTAATTGTTTTATTGAGCGACATTTTTTTTTTTTTTTTACTAAATTTGGTTTTTCCTACCTCCAGCGAAACGTTCACTTGAATTTAAAAAAAACTTCTTGCATTGATCAAAAGTAATAGCATTGCCAAGAATATTGTCTATTAAAGTTTCGCAACAGACAATTGATTTAACATCAGTGTAGTGGACTGAGTTATATGTTTACATATTGAGTGTGTAAGGAGTGTGTATGTGTTAGTTAATTTGTGGTTGAACGTAGACTAAATTGAAAGATGTTTAATGAAAAGAAGATGGCCGACGATGATATTTTTAAAATATGATAGAGGTCTATAATGAAATGTAAGATATTGTTATATGATGAAACAAGAGAATGGAATGAATTTATAATAACAGTATGAGGAACTAATATTGCAGAACAGTAATGATTGACTACAGTGAAATTATAAGGTAAAAATAAAGTAAATCTAAGTTAGTCAAATATAAGAAAACTAATATATATCGGAAAAGATAAATAATTATTGTTTGAAGACACTTGAAACATATCGATTTTTCGTTTATGCACACATCTCAAAACGTGCGTAGTCGATAGTGTATCTGAATATGAGCCTACTCGTCGGTGGGTTGTGTATAATATATATAAGGGAAGCACTTCACTCTCGCTTAATCCACCTGAGTATACATCGACATGATAGTAATCCGGCAGAGACCCAGGGGTAGATCCCGAGCAAGATGGTTGCATAATATCCATGAGCTTGAATAATCTCGCTTGTGGATCCACAATTGGAGACGCCGTTGCTTCTGACAGGACACGCTGGAAGAAATGATTGAGGACTCTTCCCCCATGACCCTCTCAAGAAGAAGAAGAAGAAGAAGAAGAAGAAGAAGAAGAAGAAGAAGAAGAAGAAGAAGAAGAAGAAGAAGAAGAAGAAGAAGAAGAAGAAGAAGAAGAAGAGGAGGATGAGGAGGGGGGGAGGAGGAGGAGGAGAAGAAGAAGAAGAAGAAGAAGAAGAAGAAGAAGAAGAAGAAGAAGAAGAAGAAGAAGAAGAAGAAGAAGAAGAAGAAGAAGAAGAAGAAGAAGAAGAAGAAGAAGTGTGTTTGATAACTGTAGAGGATATTTACTGTATCAATAACTATTAGATATTCGGTCGTAATTGTGTTTAAACTGAGGTTAGATAACTCTGTATTTCCATAGTTAAGCTGATATATTACTGTAGGCTAGAATCATCATATATCTACGATCTGTCAACTTAGATATTTCAATATCCTTTTACAAGAAATTGATGTCCAATTACTGATATGACAGACATTTTGCAGATCCTCGAAGACTTCTACAAACTATTACTGAATACTTTATTCACTCCCCTCCGTCCAATTATTAGAAAATAAAAGTCACGAATTCCTGATTTATTACAGTAGATTCTCCATAAAGAATAAGCTATGGAAAATAAACCTTACGAAACATTCCAATTCTGCAAGCAAAGTCTCATATATATATATATATATATATATATATATATATATATATATATATAAAGAAAAAGGGATGAAATCGAAAATGCAACTGAAGTCTTATTTTTTTTAAAAATATATATATTTATTTGGTTCCTTTACCGGTTTCGCAGTTCTTCTGCTTTTCAAAAGGTGAGTTGAGATGGAGGGTCTGTGGTTTTTCTCACATCTGAGAAATATATATATATATATATATATATATATATATATATATATATATATATATATATATATATATATATATATATATATATATATATTTATATATATATATATATATATATATATATATATATGTATATATATATATATATATATATGTATATATATATATATATATATATATATATATATATATATATATATATATATATATATGTATATATATATATATATATATATATATATATATATATATATATATATATATATATATATGGTCCACCTGGTTCCTTACCACATTTCCCTTCGTTATATATATATATATATATATATATATATATATATATATATATATATATATATATATATATAACGAAGGGAAATGTGGTAAGGAACCAGGTGGACCATATCGCACCGAAGTACTCAATACTTAGGGTAGTAGAGTGGGTAATAGGAACCAGTAAGACCCCGACGGCTGAGCTCAAGCCGTTTCGACGGCTAATTCTGGACTAAATTTAGTCCAGAATTAGCCGTCGAAACGGCTTGAGTTCAGCCGTCGGGGTCTTACTGGTTACTATATATATATATATATGCCTGTGTGTGTGAGTATCTATATATAATATGTGATATAGTGTAGTTCACTGTTTTCTTTGAAATATATAGTGTCTAAAAAATGTATACATACCTCAATAACATTCTAATAAATATTGCCCTGTACAGGTAAACAAAGTGTGTATACATTTTGGAGGGACATCCTGTATATATACATATATAAGGGGGAGGGGTGTGTATGTGTCTGTATGTGTGTGTTGAGCGATACAAATGGATGGAGAGATTTATAATATAGAGTCTATTATCAAAAGGGTTATATTTTAAAAGACTATATATTTGAATCAAATGACCATGATACCATGCAGCAACTTGTACAATACATGTCTGCATATAACGTTTTCTTTTTCTTTTATATAACTTTTATATATCTTTATAAAGTTATTTACATATTGAGGAGTTGTAAAAATCATACATAAAATCAGATGATTCTGTTTGATACACCTTGTATATTTCTTATATCTCTACTATTGACCCTAGGATAAGGTGTTTTGTACTTAACGTATTTTTTCAAACCAGGACCTGTTGTCATGGTTTCATTTAAATGTATGTTTAGCTTCCATCCACTGGGGTGTGAGAGGCTTCTACAAAAAGTGTGTTGGGAACAAAATTAAAAGATTACGAAACAATACATAGATAGAAGCTAAATATATTGTTGAATGTTCAGGTTCGTAAGGAGAAGCAGACTGAAAGTGCGTTACACACACATACATTGGTTTATGTATATATGTGGTTGCTGAAGTGGTAATCATATTTACAGGTGGCCACGAGTGGGTTGGCTTATATTTTAAACCAGGATTTTGAAGGGAGGTTGGTTAAGAGGTTAGGTTTCGTTAGTGTTTTTGGAAGACGAACAGACGTTAAGTACGCATCTATTGTACACACACTGCAAGTGTTATATACGAACATTTTAAAACTACATATACACGCTAGCACACATGTCTGCACACATGTGTGCATACATGATTATGTATGCGTACACATATACATGTATGCGTACACTTGTTTACACATGCCGTTGAGCGTACACATAAGTGTGTCCAATTGTGTGTAATATATGCGTGCATATATGTATATAGTGTAGGCACATTGTGTGTGCATGCGTTTATGCTATTATTCATATAAGCCATCAGCAGATTAATTTATATGAAAACAATTTTACAACATGCCTAGCTTATGAGATTTTGATTTATGTATTGAATTGAAATACCTTTTACAATGTACGCGCTCCTTGGTATTGGTTCTGTTCCAAAAATGTCAGCTACATCTCAATCAAATCACACCTCTTGCATAAAGGAAGGACGCATTGGACAATGTTGTTCTTGATATACAAAGAAAAGACATTGTTATGGCTAGAACAACTTTGATCACATTTGCATAATCATGGCTGACCTGGGGCAAAACAATATCAACTAAAAAACTTCAAACGAAATCTTTATGATTGAGTACATTATTCAACTTTTAACACACCTGTAGCGCTCTCTAGACAGGAAGTAGCTGGAGTTACTTGCCGTTGAGATTGCAGAACCTTCTTTGTTACTTCCGTCCAGGGAACTATAAAAGGAGAGAGCTGAAAGCTATCTCCCTCTCTATTCACCGTTTGGCTGCTGGCCTTTGGCCAGGCGCGTTCCGCCGAAGGTATACTCGCTCGCATCCTGACTGCAAAAAGGTAAACACTTAACTTTCTTTCATCATGAAAGAAACATGTAACACAACAACTTAACCACGGCCTGGCAACACTTCAGCCAGTGGACCTTGTCTTCTGAAATCCTTAATTCATTGTTTCATTTCTCTATTCAGCTCTACTCAGCTCAATCTTCGTAAATAAATATTGTACATACAACCCAGTGTCCTGTTATACACCTATTACATTATAATACACTGAAATGTTTTAGGTATGTTATTATATTATATCGAGAAAAGCTTTAATACACCGTATTTAATGCACGGCTATAACAATGTTTCATTCTATACAAGACTAAATTATTGGGAACTGATCTATTAATTGATTTTTTACCACCTTTCATTTATTTCAAGCTGTCTTATTGACTGGTGTAGGATTGCCAATTGATGCAGAAATCCCTATGTAAGATTCTCTAACTGTTGGATAATCACTTCATCTTTATAATCTTGTAATGGCAGCATAGAGCTAAGTTTAAGTAAATTTTCACAGGATTTCATCTCAGTCCTGTAAATTCCTTGACTTATGTGTGAAGTATACGATTAGATTTAAGCCACATTCATTATTATCTAAAATCAGATCGTGTTTTCTCTTTTTCTCTAAGTAGTTTCTATATGTCATTGTTGTTTGGCCTCACATCACTTTTAATCGAGTATAAATTTGTTGAAAGGGATTCTAGTCATGCAAGCCTATCATTTTAGAGGTGTTAAAAATTACATCAGCGACTATGTGCACTTCGCTCTTATACCGATATTGAGGAAAATTTCGCTGATGTATCTAGCAGATTGTATGACCTCGTAGAGACTTCTCCATTGGCAAGAATAGTTCACTCATGTTTCTTAGGGGTAATGTAACAATAGATTTACAACCAATGCCAATGAAGAGGAAATTCGAGCCTACGACCTTATATCCGATATGGGTCACCGACTCATCCGATTGTAACACTTAATCCCTAACCCTCGCACGCAAATATATCGAATTAGATTCCTTTCTAATATTAAGTTCTGATCACGTAAATGCTATAATCCGTAGATCAAAGAATGAAATACAACAATAAATCTCTAGTTAGAAAATGTCTTAACGATTGTCGAGTTGACGTGAAGAGAGATTTGTGTTAGACAGAAAGAGAGAAATCCTTTCATTTTTCAATTGATATTAGTTTTTACTATAAGAGAATAGTACACTATTGGTTTCGTCTGTGTATTTAATTGTATGTTTTGCTTAGGTAGTATCAATTTCGGCAGGACATGGCTTATTAAAAGGAAGAAAGAAAGCATTACAGAGTTAAATAACTAATTAAATAAATAGAATATATTGATAGTGAAAACGTTAGTTTGTCTAATGTTATATAACTTCGTAGCAGAGTTTTTGAAAGTTGCATTTAAAAGCGTCGATAAGGCATTGTTCCAGTAATCCATCAAAGAAGCTATAGTTCGCTTCGTATCCTGTCTTTAGTACTCCTATTTTCTATGGGTCTTTAGGATCCATAATTAACGTTTGCCGGTCTAATAATGGGTATAATGTTTAAATGCATATAAGCAAAGCATGTTGTGGATATGTTTGAAATAAACAACGTACACACTAAATAATTGTTTCTACTTTAAGCGCAAGGCCAGCAATTTTGGGTGAGGTCCGAGAAAGTCGATTAAATCGACCGCAGTGCATTACTGGTACTTTATTTTATCGACCTCATCACGATGAAAGGCAAAGCTAACCTCGGCGGGATTTTAACTCAGAACGTAAAGGGACGTAACTCTATGACACGAAGCAAGTATCCGACGCTCTACCGCCGATTCTGCCAATCCATGCTAAATAATAATCAAGCAATCACAATTGATGTCTACTAGTTTTGGACAAAACACGCCCTCCTTAGAGAACAGAAAAAGGTCCAATCGAATAATACTCTGCGAGGAATTACATATCATATTCTCTAAAGTTATTATTTGTTTAGGAGTATAGAAAATCATTTTGTTCAACTTTAAATAATAGAAAGTTAATTAGTCGAAAATAACTTATCCTGATATTCACATCAATACGTAAGGATTAAAAACATTTGTTTACAATGAATTTTCGTGAAAACGAATTAATACATGTGTGGGTATGTTTGTTTATATATATATATAGTACAAATATATATATATATATATATATATATATATATATATATATATATATATATATATATATATATATATATTACATATATATAATATATATCACACTATATATATATCACCGTCATTAGTATCTCCTTATAATATATAACCACCAATTTCTCTGTCTGTCCGACAGTGGAAACACGTGCGCGCGTGCGAATGTTTTTTGCGCACGCGACGCGTAGAGAGAGAGTGAGAGTGAAAGAAAGAGACAGACTACAAGAGGGGGATAGCGGGAAGGAGAGTGGGGGGAATTGAGGAGTGCTACAGAAACATATATACATTTCTGTGAGTGTGTAATATATATATATATACACACACAGAAATATATATATATACAAACAGAAATATATGTTACATCCCTTAGCTACTGTACTGTATCTGTTGCTATCTCTCTCTCTCTGTCCAGCTATCCCTCTCTTTTAGTCTGTCTGTTTCTCTCACTCTCACTCTTTCTCTTTGTAACACACTAACATTCCTCCCCTATATCGCTGTGACGAATGGGGAGATGGAGGAGGAGGAGGAGGAGAGAGTCACTTCGTCACTTCACCTCTGCCTTTCTTTCTCTCCCCTCTCACTCCCTCATTACGTACAGACATTAGGGCGGTGGATTGGCAGAATCTGTAGAGAGTCGGACACCATGCTTCATAGCATGGAGTTACGTCCCTTTACGGTCTGAGTTCAAATACCGCCGAGGTTAACTTTGCCCTTCATCCTCACGGGGTCGATAAAATAAAGTACCAGTAATGTACTGTGTAATTGCTGGCCTTGTACCAAAAGTAGAAACAATTATTAGAAACATTGCTTCATTTTTACATATCTAAGCATTAGTAAAATAACTAATAATTTCAAAAGTAATTTTTCAATTCCAATTGTTATGAACAGCAAAACATTAATAATAATTTTCTATAGATCTATGTACAATATTTATACAAACTATCAGAGGGAATATACATATCTACACATATATATGCTGTCTTCAGAAATAATGATATTTGTTTATTGAAAAAACAAAGATTCAATACAATAGGTCTGTTTGGGAACAGGTTTTGAATTGACCAATAGAGAGATAGTGAGGGTCAAGGTAGTAATATAGTAGTAGAAGAACCTTAAATTATGGGTAGAGGAAGGTAGATTTCAGTTTTGGATGGAAAAGAATATTATGAATGAAGGATTATTTTAGGGAAGAAATAGGTCTTATGCTGACCTCAGAAATAATTTTATTTGTTCATTGAATAAAACCAACAAAGATCTAATATATTCTGTCTGTTTGGTAAGAGGTTTAGAATTAACCAATAGAAAGTTAATAATTGGCCAAATGGTAAAATAGTAGTAATTGAAGCTTATTTTAGGGGTGAAAATAGGTCAGGTGGTCAGTAAAAGGTATACAAGCAGTTGCTGTTATAAAATAGTAATGCCAATACAAATATCTAAGGTGACTAAAGTTTTACGATAAGAATGTTAGTGAAAAAAATACATCTATGAAAAGAATATAAATTAATTTAATTGATGGATATATTTATATTGATAAAATTATACTAATACATATAGATATGATAAATAAGAGTTAGATGCAGTTGAAAAGTGGTGTTAAAGATGAGGGGAAATTAAAAGAATATAAAAATAATATATATATATACTTATATATATATATATGGTGGCTGCCAACTCGTTTTCGAGTACGGCCACTACTTTATATCCATGTAGGAGAACCCCTACCGAAGCGCTGCATGAGTGTGACTTTTTAGTCCAGCCAGCGACTTGAAAACTCTGGTACAAACACTACACTTGTGACAATTATTGACACATAGTGCTGGGCCCATGGTACCATGTGAGGACAAGTGCAGAGAGATCTCCAGATATAAAGCAATGCCTGTGCCGTGAAGCTTTTATAGTGAGCAAAGGCACTGCACAAAGCCAGTCCCACTCTCTTAACCAAGATGATATTTACCAAAAAGAAGAACAAGTCAACATCATTGGATACCATCAAGGTTGCAGGTGTTATATCAGAGTTTTCCTTCTCCTAGAATTCTGCCTTGACAAAGGCTAAGGGGTCATCTCTCCCGGTGATTTTGGATGGCCATTGACTCTTAAGAGCTCCTTTGCCCTTTGACAGGTTTTGTTTTTAGTCCTGCAGGATGTCCAAAGTCACCCTCCTCACCAAGAAACCTTGGTGGGGTTGCCAGTTTAGTCGCCAACGACCCGACCATGAGACAGGTTGTACTGGGATACATGTTACCAGTAGCACCAACTGGTGACCTGACATATATTTATATTGATAAAATTATACTAATACATATAGATATGATAAATAAGAGTTAGATGCAGTTGAAAAGTGGTGTTAAAGATGAGGGGAAATTAAAAGAATATAAAAATAATATATATATATACTTATATATATATATATATACACATATATATACACATACACACACACATATATACACATATATATACACATATATATACACATATACATATATATATATATATATATATATATATATATATATATATATATATATATATATATACATATACATGCATATATACATACATACATACATATATATACACACATACACACTTACATATACATATAATTATTGGGGGGGGGGGGGGGGTTAAATTTATTAGTGAGAAATAATAAATATATATAGTTTTCAAGGAACATAGAGTCATAACCTGAAGTTAAAGCATTATATATGTTTACTTAATGGTATCAGTTTTAGGAAATGATAGTTGTAAGAAGGAAAGCAAAATTAATTTGCTTTCCTTGACCCTCACTATCTCTCTATTGGTCAATTCAAAACCTGTTCCCAAACAGACCTATTGTATTGAATCTTTGTTTTTTCAATAAACAAATATCATTATTTCTGAAGACAGCATATATATGTGTAGGTATGTATATTCCCTCTGATAGTTTGTTTAAATGTTGTACATAGATCTATAGAATATGCATACCAACTCTAACATATATATATCCTAGAAACGATCGTAAAATGATGAATTTGTTTTAATATAAGGAACTGTTTCTTTGTTTATTAATTATTTTATTAATTTATATATATATATATACACACACAGAAATATATATACATTTCTGTGTGTGTAATATATATATATATATTACACACAGAAATATATGGGCATTTCTCTGTCTGTCTGTCCTTCCTTAAAACTCAAATGTAGGTGCTACAGAAATATTACCTTCCCCTTCCTTTCTCCACTTTGGTACTACCAAGAGAAACACTGTCGCTATAGAAACATTACTTTCCCCTCTCCACTGACTTTGGTCACTGAGGCCGAGGGAATCGCTGGTTGCTATAGAGACACCTTGCACAAGCCAGAAGTAACCAGTTCGAGGCGGTTCTGACTTGACACCATGCCAAGGACCTTTGAAGATATATTTCCATCGTTATATCATAACGTTTATGCATCATAACGTTTATATTTCCGTCACTAATCTCTTTTTCTCCTTTTTCGTTTTAACATATATTTATTTCAAAGATTTCACCGTATAGATAACATATATATTTATACATGCATAAAAGACACACCGAGAGACGGTGAACATGTGGTGCCGAAAACATTTCTCATCCAAATCTCAACAATATCAGTATATACTCTAGATTTGCTAGCAGAAAACCGCCCACCGGGTGGTTTTCTGCTAGTCATTATATATATTCGATGACTGTGTCTGTAGCTTAATGGTACCCCCAAGGTAGTTTAGTCAATAATGTTTATATCTGTCTCGAGTCATCTTTTATCGATGTGCTATCGATCTCTATGTGTCGTATGTGTAAAGTACAATACATAATGTGACAAAAACATCAACCGGTTTTTAGGCTGTAAGCATAAACATAAATACAGACGTAGAAATACGGGACCCAGAGACACAGAGTAAGTTAGTTGGAAGTGGAGGACACTTGTTCGGCTGTCACTTTTACACATGTATTGAGTACATTTTTGAATCAATTCATTTCATATAATAAACTATTTGTTTACTAAATTACATACACACAATAATACCCGGCGGTTTTGAAGGTTATATTCGTTCAAAACACGTAAAAAATAATATATGAGTCTCGGCTTTAATCGGAGGCAACCACAGTGAGTAAGGTACTTAATACATTAGTAGAGTGTAAACATCATATTTAATACAGAAAGGGTTTCTACAGGGCTAGAACTGTTTCATTCAAAAGAGATCACCAGAAATAACTTTCCTGAATGAAACCTGTTCTAGTCATGTAGAAGCCATTTCTATATTAAACATGATATATATGTGTGCGTGTGTGTATGTGTGTGTGTGTTTATTCATGCTTCCGTGTTTTTGTGTGTGCATAAAATGTCTTCTTTGATGTAGCCACAAGGGTGGTGGAGAATAAATAGAAATTACGAAAAACATTCTATAAATAGTTCAGGGTTAGTATTCAGGGTTAGTATTCAGTGTGCATGGATACAAATAAGAAAATAAATGATGGTAAGCATTCGTATTCAGGTAACATCTTCTCATTCAAAGGATCCTAATTAAATGAAATACATTTATTTATTATTTCGTTTGTTTTTTGTAAAAATGTCTGATTGGCCGTATGTTGCGTTGGGATAAATTAAAAACAATGCAGTCTAATGAATGGCTATTCATTATAGTTATTCTAGAAATTGAAAACAAAAAATGTCCCTCGTCAAATGTTATTCATAGATTCGATTCCTGTCATGTGATAATAGTTTTTAATTTAGGTACGAGGCCAAAACGTTTGAGGGGACGGTATATGTCGATTATACTGACCTTGATCTTGTACTGGTGTTTTATTTTATTGAACCTAGAAAGATAAAAGGCAATGCTGACATCGTCGGTATTTCAAGCCAGAATGTCGGTATTTAAAGACAGGCCGTAGAAATACTGAAATACATTTTATCCAATGCACTAACAATTCTGCCAATCCACCACCCTCCATCTCATTCTATATTGAAAATGATGTGTGTCGAGAAAGACAATAATTTCGGCAAAAACATTTAGCAGGACAATTTCAGGAAGTTATTATTTAAACATTCCTACCATCGTTTTTTATATAGCTTGTCTCTTTTACCCCACATATCTTTGTAACTTCCATTTGTTGTTTTATATACATGAATGAAGTCGCAGGAAATTGCTAAAATAAAAAGCTAAATAAAAAGAATTATTTTTTATTAATATTATTTTTATTTTTATTGCCTCTTGTTATTGCATTTGCAGTGCCTGGTGAAGCTATTTTCAGTATGATGCATACATTTTTAAGTTATGTAACTGTCTGCTGTTCTTTTCTTATTCCTAGAGCACCAATTATTATAGGGATGGTTTCTGTTTGCATCATTCACGTTGCAGTTTTATATCCAGATATCTATATTTGTATATTTTTTCATTTTCTTGATGAATATATTGTTGCCTGTAGGGATCTGTCTTTTCTCTTTTTTGTTCCTGTAACTCCTGATAGAATCGAGGGGCGCCATATTGACATACGGCGTTTCTTGGGCATTTTAAGCCTGGAGGAGCCCATCCTTTCCCAGGCAAATTCTTTACAGCAAATTCTTTCCAGAGAAAGATAAAAAGTGAGAGAGAGGAAATGAGAAAGCGATATAGAGGAGGAATCGACCCCAGTACTAGACTGGTACATTTTTATCGACCTCGAAAGGATGAAAGGCAAAGTTGACCTCGGCGGGATTTGAACTCAGAGAGCTGAGAGCCGGAAAGAATGCCATAAATCCTTTTATCCAATGTTTTAACGACTCTCCCAATTCGCCGCCTGTCTGCAGGGATAGATACACCAATTAGAAGACATTTTCTTCTTCGTGGTCATTGATTATAATATCCATTCTGTCGAGCTGGATCCTCCTGTTTATGAGTATTAGTATACCCCAGATTATGGCTGGTTGGACATTCTCTGACATCTTTTCTGGTGTATGTTTGTGCCATCATTTTTCTGTTGGTATTTCGTAGTGTTGGCATAATTTCCAGTGTGTGTAAATTCCAAAGATATCTCAGCCTGTGGATATATTCTTTCTTTATGGCTAAAGCTGAGCAGCCAGAGATAATTCGGTTGTTTCTTCATTATCACCCCATATCCTGAAAATATAAATGGACATATTGGATAATGTAGTTTTAGATACTGGTTGTTTGAAAATGGATGCCATAGATATGGTGGAAATGTCTTTGATCAAAGATGGCCTGAGTTTCAACTAGAAACGTATTCCATACATTTCAACTAATGGTTAAAAATGAAAATACAAAGGTTAATACTTATACATTTTAGAATACAGTTTGCGCAGTCATGCCCTAGTCATTAGGTTCATTTTGTAATCATTAAGTTCTGGGTTTGACTACATAACGTGTCTTCGGGTTGATGCAAAAATACTGTTTGGAGAGAATGTTTAAACAACATTGCGAAATTTTTGGCACAGTCAAGTTCAAATAACCAATTTTAGATGATGTAACAATGCACATAATGTTTTAAGCATGTTATTTACAATAAAACGTAAAATACTGTTTTCATGTAATGTATTGAAGGAAAAGAGACTTGGCAGAGGCTATTGTCACACTGCAAGATATTGATCACGAATGTAATCATACGTAAAACATTAGTAGCCTAAGTTATATGAAGAAAAATTACTCTGCGTGGGAATTGAATCTAACTCAGCTTAAATAAACAATATTTACGTCCAATAAATTTATTTTTAGTAAAGCTAGATCGAGTGAATCTGTCTTATAAAAGAATTTTCCAATAGAGAATATACAAGCATTTCTTTTTCTTTTTAAACTGTTCTATAGCATTACTAGCATTCTTTCGAAGGTTTAATTATGTGAACTTTTTCCGATATGCCCTTGAGAATATCACTGTAACTTTCCAGGTATGCTTGTGCTTTAGAAATGAAAATCACACTGAGAATATGCTTAGGAATTTAGCCTTTTGACTAATCCGTACGTAGAATATTTCATGTTTTATATTGAATTTCTCTCCCCAAAATACAAATGAAATATTGAAAAGTTAATCTGTTTTGATGGATGTCAACTCTGAATTCAAGTTGGGAAGATTTTAAGACACGTTTCTATTTCTTTAATGCACTTGTGTAAATGAGGTTAAATCCAATAAAAGTGCAATATTATTACAAATTCTGACACTTCCATTGATAGAAAAATATAAATAAGGAAGCTAAAATAATCAATAAAATCAGGTATATGGAAAAAAGAAATAAGATAAAATAAAAGCTACAGTTATGTTGTTATATTTCTCTAGCTAAGAATCGAATCTAACGCTTATTAAGCTCAGAAACGAGAAGGTTTGGAATCATTATGAAGATGAAAAGCTACAAAATTACATGTTGATATTAAAATGTCTATATATGAATATAAATACCATTTTGTGGTGAGTTTCCCACTGAATAATGTTCCGGTAAATATTCTACTGTGTTATGTTTGGTACCTCACTGATCGACTTCATCGAGCCAGAATCCGTTGTACATTTCAAAGTCCTGTATCTAATAAAATAAATTCCATCTCTTTTAGATAAACAAGAGAACCACATCTTGTTAACTCCACTGTACATACCAACAAGAAATCATAGCGACTTGTTAGACAATTGAGGAATAGCAACCATATTTCCCTCAAATCAAACATCACTATCTTAGAAAATTGAAACTATATTGGCTAATGTGGTTCTAGGCATACTGTAACTGATGGACAGAAAACAATATAGTGGTCAGGTGGAAGTTATTTTTGATAATAGTTCTGTTTGGTCAAATCGTACCTGGAAAATCGTACAACAGCAATAATCGCCACAGTATAAACCTGAAACTTTATATATATAACATAAAATTAAATATTTATATATATATATATATATATATATATATATATATATATATATATATATATATATATATATACTAAACGTAACGAATAAGAGATCACTTTTAATTAAAATTTTTCCAGGTGATAGTGGAGTTTGGGGATGATATTGTGTTCTCTAAGCCGATCAAAGCTATCACTTAGTTCAATTTTGAAATTGCATATTACAGATGATTATTAATCTCCGGTCACGTCAGCCATTGCTACTGATGTAGATATTTTATTTCATAAAATCAACCTATATTTATATATATGTATGTATATATATAAATATATAAATTTTAATTTATGTTATATATATATTTGACATAAATTTTAATTTGTTTCAGAATGTCCTTTTTGATTTTTGTAAACAGGTTGTGTTTCATTGCTTTGGCAGGTGTTTGTCAGGAGACTACTAGTAGGGTAAGAGCTACTGATTTTTCAGAACCCTTCAGTCAATTAATCATGTTCTCGTAACCGGTACAGATACTCTTTGGGGTGCCACTCTAGACGTTTGACTGTGTGTCTGTCATGACGTTTCAGTTGGCCTTAGAAATGCTTCGTGATACTCATCTCCTCTCCAAGCATCCATTCCTTACTACGTTTAACTTGCCATCAGAAGCAATTATCAGGATGTGGCTGAAAAATGTCCCAGATACAGAACTGAAAGTCAGGCGAGGACCTGTGTACCCGTTGACCCCGAAAGATGTCGCTGACTGATATCAAGATATTCTTTCTACTGGAAGACCACAGTTTTGAGATAGCGTTTCTTTAAAATCTTAGATAACGGTACATCCGGTATTGCAAATAATTTCACTCTATTTTCAAAGCAAATATAAAACAACGCTGTGTCCAATATTGAAATAAGGTTTCTTTAAATCGTTTCGCTCTTCTTTCTCCTTATAGAGAGTGTGTAACAGTACGTCCGGTTTTGAAATAATGATTATTTAAATCCTGGATAACGTATATTCGCTTTTGAATAACGTTTCATCAAATCACTTCAAGACAATAGTAAATAGATCTGCATTCAATATAGAAGTTATAGTATAACTTGACTTTGTCTTCTATACTAAACGTAACGAATAAGAGATCACTTTTAATTAAAACTTTTCCAGATGATTGTGGAGTTTGGGGACGATATTGTGTTCTCTAAGCCGATCAAGGTATCGCTTAGTTCAATTTTGAAATTGCATATTACAGATGATTATTAATCTCCGGTCACGTCAGCCATTGCTACTGATGTACATATTTTATTTCATAAAATCAACCTATACCATATTACAATGTCTGAATTACGTAAGAAATGTTGCAGTGAATAAAGAATTAAATCATTCGACTAGTAACAGTATACAGATCTTAAAGCTGCATTCAATCTCACAAACCTAGAGTCTAGGACACTAAGTAGAAATATTTCTCTTCCTCGGTAACAGCATAACTTCCCTTTTATTTCTTCTTCCTCAACATTCATTTTTCTCTTCTTCTCTCCTTTATTTAACCTCCTCTCTCCATTATTTCATCTACTATTCTATAGACTTTTTTTAAAGCTTCATCCAAACTCTCAACACGTCTGCTTGAACAAATAAATGTAATTGTGTTATTTCATCCGTAATTTTCAAAGCCAGAATTTTCTGTTACATTGCGATATCTTACTGATGAATACAACCAAAACTAATTTTGTATAATGATATATATTTATTTACTTGTCTTTATTTTAGTATTATGTAAGCGCTGATCCAGCCACAACCGTCCCACCTTTATTTCTTTCATTTGTTTAAGCAATGCATCGAGGATTAAATTACACAAAAATAGGATTAGGTTTGAGGATGACGAGGCTATATACCAAGTTAATCAATTATATAAAGGCTGCTCGTGTTCCTTTCTTACTTAATTGTTGTTGTTTTGTTTAAACCCTTGAACACCTAAAACGATCAAGACATTTCTAATAGAATAAGATGCGATGTGTAGATGAAGTTGATTACACTGAATTTTATCGAGAAGTCAAAATGCTATATAATTAATATAACAGACTCTTGGGAGGTTTTAATCCTATCATATGTGATGATTGTCATCATATGTCGTCGACGTTGATGTTGTTTTTTTAGCACTTGGTCAGCAGTGATCGAGCAGACGTATGATCAAAGACATTCAGGGATGATTATTTTGTTTCGCATTGCTGTATAAAGAACTACAACATCCAGTGCGTCCTTCGTTGTAGCTTTATTTGCTCGATCGATTAAATACAGATTTACTAGTTAAATCAAATATATATTTCATGTTCTTATGTTCTTATAGCGTAAAACAACTGTTAGGATAGGACGTAAGTATCAGTGCCTTTATAGAAGGTAACAAAACGTTATAGTTAACTGAAATGATGTGTTAGGTAGTAGCAGTTGTACTGTATGCTTGACTAAGACATACATCCCTCAACTACCCAATACATAGGTCGAAAGTAAGTACTCCAAAATAAGAGATATGCATCCACTGCTATCTGCATTCGCAGAAAAGAATATTAACAAATATATTGTTAACCTCCTTTGTTAAGTTCAATTTTTCTCGTGAATATTTGCAGAAGATACTATATAAAATCATCTAAAATATAAAGCTAAAAGACTTTTTTTTTTGTCTTGTTGAATAACATAAAGAATAACCATAAGAAAGATAAAAAGATAAAGACAGGAACGCGCGATCGAGTAAATAATTGAAAACTGTGATATCGAATAGCATAATATGAGTATGCATAATGTCTTCACCCCTATACCACAATTAAATATTGACTTAGTTTTCTGAACATTTTCACCTTGATAATGTTTTCATACCAATCTGCCTCGTTTACATTGACACCCTCTCATCGACTACAAGCATTAACCGAACTTTTGTTCATCTAAATCGATGATGCAAAAGGAGTTATCATCTACAGAGACAAACAACGAAAAATGTTTGAATGTCATCTTAAAGAAATACCGATATGCCACTTCAGGCCTCAATTACAATGGCGATCGTTAAGTTATGCCTGCTGCTCACGTCTGAAAAAATTAGCTAAGAAAGAAATCAACAGATATATTACATATTACATAAGACATAAGCAACGTTATTGGTGCTAGAGTAAGTATTGATGTGGGTGCAAATAATTCTGCTGCTTCAACAGAATTCCGCAGATGATTCTTGTGATGAAAATATTCGTTGTTTACATAAAGAGCAGAGCTCATCATATGAAGACGTTAACTACAGTGGATTATAAATGTGAACATTAAAATATAAAAAGCAGATGTTTATTTTACGCAGCCTAATGCTAAGAAACATATTTTGTAAAGTAGATAAAGAAACCACATTTTTAGAGTCTTATGTCTTTTCAGAATAGTTCTTTTGATATAAATTACCTTTGTATTACCGTGCCAACACATAATAATATATCACAATTGTTTGATACAAAATACCGGTGTTTGTATCCAACGATATGCATCACATCCCATTTTTGCTCATATTCAATCATACTCATTTGAAAGCGGGTAGCTTTAAAATAATAATTACTAGTCAAAAATTACTAGAGTATTATTTGTGAATGACTGTACAGGGTTTTGTACTTGGTCGAACCCAGTGTATTACTGGTACTTTATTTTATCGTTCCCGTGAAGTGGATTGGCAGAATTGGACAATATGCTTTGCAGCATATAGTTATACCCCTTTAAATTCTGAGTTCAAATCCCGCCGAAGTTAACTTTGCCTTTTATCTTTACGAGATTGGAGCGCCTACTCTTTCACTTCTTGTGTAAATGACTCGTTCCATTTGCCAAGCGGCCCATCTGCTGCCAGAAGACTTTGTGCGGAGGGCTGGGTATACCGTGACGGATGATGCGCAAATATACGCTGAGACTACGGCATCTGAAGATATTCTTAAATGGTGAACAGGTCTGGTCACCGTTTGTGAGACACGTCTTTCCGTAGCTCGGCTCCTTGACTGGCATGCAATCCTGGGTCAAGTGAAAACCGAAACTGGGTGCCAGGCATCTTATTATTATTGTTGCTGCAGTTGCTGTTTTCATCAATATTGTCATCACTATCTTCATTATTATTCTGCCCTTGTGGCAAATAAAAGATTCGATTTATCATAACTATTATTATTAAATGGCAAGAGACAAATAGTAGCTTCTAAGATTTATTATATATAAATAATAAAATACATAATTACTTGAATGTTGTCTTTGGGGTTAACAAAATTGTTTCTCTGATAATATATTGTCTTAATCTGCAAGATATAACTCCTGATGGAATCACCAATGTGGCGTGTATTCAATAAAGACTGACAATATAAACTAAAATGTTGTTTTTATATAAATATGGATGATTTACTTGTCGACTAGAATGTATTACTTTATTCGCAAATACTAAAAGAACAAAATGCCAATACCTTTTATCCAATTTCCATACAAACCGCTATAAAAATATTTGACATTTTTTATGATAAATAAACAGAAAAAATCTCATATAAAAAACATTCCACGAAAGATGGTTTCTGGGGTCGCTCGGCCTACTAGAAATAGCAGTAGCCAAATTGAATTAAAACTGCATCCTCGTCTTCTACCATATCTGAAAATTGTAAGAAAATTGTAAGAACACGTGAGATATTCTACCTTAAAATATACAAAAATATAGGAACGTTATGATCAGAGATTTGCTTGACCAACACTCATTCTGGACCTACTCTTGTGTTTAAAATACAAGTCTGTATCTCTCTCTCTCGCTCACTCTCTCTCTCTCCCTCTCTTTATCTCTCTCTCTCTCTCTCTCTCTCTCTCTCTCTCTCTCTCTCTCTCTCTCTCTCTCTCTCTCTCTCTCTCTCTCTCTCTCTCTCTCTCTTCTCTCTCTGTATATATATATATATTATGGATATGTATATTCATATATATATGTATATGTATATTCATATGTATATTCATATATATATGTATATTATATATATATGTGTGTGTGTGTGTGTGTATTCATAAGACTGAAATAATCTGTTGAAACTACACGACCTGCTCCTGGGCTTTTCTTGTAAAGATATATATATATATATATATATATATATATATATATATATAATAACTAGAAATTGATTAACATATAAATAAACATGAATAATCACAGGAGATAATTTTTACAAGTGTGTAACCACACATAGCTAGGTAGGTAACTAAATAAAGTTGACCAGAACTTCAAAAATAGATACCTTATAATATGATTAATCTTCCCTGTATATATTCCATTAAAGAAATATATTTCACCAATTAATTCTTTAATGGAATATATACAGGGAAGATTAATCATATTATAAGCTATCTATTTTTGAAGTTCTGGTCAACTTTATTACCAATCTGGTAAACTGTTACTCGTAGGATGCTTGATAAGTAGTTGCTAGCTATGTTTTTATACATAGCACTAAGCTGCTTCTTTCCGCTCTGGGACGGCATCATTGTGGCATACTTGTCATGGCTCTGCGCACGTATTTTCTTTTTCATACACACATATGTATACATGTGCCTGCACTCATATATTTATACACATATATCATGTCTGTACACTGTCAATTTAAATTCATACTTATTCCTACAGGGACCCAATATGTATCAGTACATATGTATGTAGGTGTCTTACTCTTTGTGAGTGATTGTATGCGTGAGTTTACTTTTAATATTAAAACAGAATTTCACAAAGTTTGCTTGTATGACTCCGCGCCATTTCTAAACACTCCTTTTCCCACATGGCATACGACACAAATGGAAGGCAATATATATATATATATATAAATATAGATAGATAGATAGATAGATAGATAGATAGATAGATAGATAGATAGATAGATAGATAGATAGATAGATAGATAGATATACACGGGTGTGTATGATTGTGTATAGAAGATTATATTAATAAAAGGAATTCCAACTTTGTCTGATTTACTCGTTTTATTTACAATCCTTTAAAATTTATAATGGTATTATAATGAAATAGTATGACAGAATATTAAATTTCAAGTTTTAATTGAACAAGTACTTTCATGCTTTCGCAATCTTCAGGTTCATAATGTGTGGTGACAGTCAAGTTTGCAATTTTCAACTGTAATGAGATGGGTAAATTTTGTACCTTATATACAGTGAAAAGTGGCTCCAGATGCTAAATCTTGCAAACTGTATTTCGACCAATTCACTGAATTACTAAAGCTGAATCAGCTTTAGTAATTCAGTGAAACTACACACCGAGGAGCCACTTTTCACTGTATATAAGGTACAGAATTTACCCATCTCATTACAGTTGAAAATTGCAAACTTGACTGTCACCACACATTATGAACCTGAAGATTGCGAAAGCATGAAAGTACTTGTTCAATTAACACTTAAAATTTAATATTCTGTCATACTATTTCATTATAATACCATTATAAATTTTAAAGGATTGTAAATAAAACGAGTAAATCAGACAAAGTTGGAATTCCTTTTATTAATATATATATATATATATATATATATATATATATATATATATATATAACAAAGAAGGTATGGTAAGGTGGACCATAACGCACCAGAGTACTCAATACTTAGGGTAGTAGAGTGGGTAATACGAAAAGAGTCAGGACGCCGACGGCGCTGAGCTCCGGCCGTTTCGACAGCTAGATCCGAACAGTTTGGATCTAGCTGTCGAAACGGCCGGAGCTCAGCCGTCGGGGTCCTGACTCTATTCTTTTATATATATATATATATATATATATGTGTGTGTGTATAAACTATGCTCAAATCTACTTTCAGAGATCATTTGTGAGAGATTGTCTTGATCGCCTTCACTGTGATGTCTTGTGGTCTAAGAAATGCTCTTTCATAGCCACTCCTCATTGGAATGAGTAATTTGGAAATTAGGGAACACTTTATTAAGATTGTAATGCTTTCTGCAACAGTACAAAATGATGAAGGATCAAAACATAGTTCAGTATCAAAGAATTGCTTTTCTATGAATATGAATAGCTTAGAGGTGTTTATCCGTAACTCTGTGTGAGTCCACTCCCTTCCCGCCTCTGTTTTTGCACAGAAGAAATTTCGGAGGCTGGAAGAATCTGATGGTTCCACTCCTCTTCCAATTCCGTTTTTGTTTGGAAAACGTGATGAAGCATGTAAAATGTCAGATTAGTTGAAAACACACGAACGACCTTAATTATTATCAATTTTATTTAGTGTTAATAGCGGCCAACGTACAAACAAACTTCCTTTTTCTAAGTATATAGATAAATGACGGTCGAACAGATAGTATCTGCGTGCTAGAAAGAGCAGTTAAACCTTTTCATTTACGGAAAATAAGTTCACAGAGATCTTGTTGGCGGTCATATTAGATGGAAACACACGAAAATCCATAAGCAATTTTATTAAGTGTCTTTAGCAGTCAACGTACAAACAAATGCCTTTTTATAAGGTTATATAAATATATATCTTTATTCAGTTGAAAGGAGTACTCAATACCGAAGTAGATTCTATATCTTCATTTTAATAATAGTTAATAGTGAGTCTTGTTACTTTGGTGGTTCGCCTGAGAAGCAGGTAAAACTCCAGAATAACAAGATTCACTATTAAGCCTTAATAAAATGTATATTTATATATATATATATATATATATATATATATGTGTGTGTGTGTGTGTGTGTGGAGAAAGAGAGAGAGAGAGAGAGAGAGAGAGAGAGAGAGAGAGAGAGAGAGAGAGAGAGAGAGAAATTCGTTTTCAAATATAAAAACTGGAAAGTTGTAAGTGAAAGTTGTAAGCTGATAATACAATATTTATTACAATATACTGTACACAAGGCTACATAACATTTTTTTTAAATACATGAATTCCTAATGTGCAAGTTTATCCACACGTAGAGCGAATTTTACATTCAATATATTACCAAACACCGTTAGATATACCATAATCTAATTTACATATTTCATCCTAATGGATGAAACATATGTAAATTAAATTGTGATATAACTAACAGTGTTTGGTAATATATTTGATATATATATATATAATAAGTAAAAGTGAAGTAGTTTCAGATGTTCAAGTCCTTTAATAATAATGCTGTGATATATATTTCAATGACGACACTGGCCACACTGTTCTGTGTGCGAGTGTCGTGACATCATCAGACAGCTTGTTACATAATAAGGTTGTTTCCGAGGCAATCCAAATTGAATCTTCGGTGCTAATGGTCAACTTCCTTCGGACATGCGCTTGCGCAGACCGGTGGGGGTGAATTGGTACTCACAAGGGAACGGATAAAAAACCCAAAAGCACGAACTTCGTCCGTTCCCATGTCGATTCAATTTGGATTGCCTCGGAAACAACCTTATTATGTAACAAGCTGTCTGATGATGTCACGACACTCGCACACAGAACAGTGTGGCCAGTGTCGTCATTGAAATATATATCACAGCATTATTATTAAAGGACTTGAACATCTGAAACTACTTCGCTTTTACTTATTCGATATTTACTCCGTCACTCCTATGTGGAAAAAGTACGTTGAGTGCTTGAATTGAATTGCATCAATGTTTACCCTAATATATATATATATATATATATATATATATATATATATATATTTATGTAAATAAATTATCGATAATCTGAATTTCGGCCCACGAAATAACGAAACACAATCTTCGAAATGAGTGGGAAAGGGCTCAATAGTTTGGATAAACCAGAGCTATAACTATCGTTTAAATACCAACACACGGAGACAATGCTTAAAATCACTCGCACAACCGAAAAAAACGAGCAGGAAAATTCGGGTCAGACAAATAATAATATAAATTAATGAAAAATCTTTACCCGGACCCGCTAGAATGATGGTAAATTCCAGCTTTTTGGATTCTGCGGTTCCTAAATCAGTTACCGTCAGCTTACATAAAAAATATTCGGCTACTGGCAGAAAGATGAACGAGGAAAACTACTTTCTCAACAGGCATTTCGTTCGAATATACAGAAGAATCCGTTACTAAATCCATGTGGGGTTTAGCAAGGGAGGGAACCCCTATATTAGGCGAATAAATTCGGCAGTGTATATATTTGTAAAAATACAAAATATTTATGTATATATATATTTATGTATTAGTTTTGCGAGGTTTTTTTTATATGAAATCGTGTGTCGAAACAAATATTGTTATACTTGGGGAGGGTCATATTTGTGTAATATTGCCAGAATTAATAACGGAACATACTCACTGTTTGGTTGGTTTTCGCTTCTCGCTTCTGTGTCTTTTATATCAATAGATGACGAGACAGAGGCACAGTTCACCATAGCTAGAAATAAGATTAGACAAATAGTAGACAGGTATACTAAGAGACAGAGCAGACCAGAGGCCCAACAACTTGGGAGGAAACCTGTAGAAGGCTTGGTTAGCCTCAAGCAGCGCACAAGGGATGGTGAGGTAGTATGTCTACCCACGGATAAGTCTGGTAGGATGTCAATAGATAGCATGCCGAACTACATCAAGGCTATGCAACCCCACATCACCAACACGAGCGAAATTGCACAACAAACACACGATGGGAGAGAGAAAATCCTCAACGCTCACATGATGATGTGGACTGACATCCTAAAGCCAAGCAGACGCACTGCCAACAACTTCCAGGCGTCTAACAATGGCATACCACCCTTGTATGGGCTCCGCAAAGACCACAAGACAGTCGACGGCCCGAAAACAGGACCACCAACAAGACCCGTATGCGGAGCTAATATAGCTAGTAACTACAGGATCTCCTACTTCCTCTCAATGGTTATACGCACCATAATCAAGATGTCCCCAGATGTATGTGACAGTACAGAGGACCTCCTCAGCAGAATCAGTGAGTGCAACAAAAACAGGAACCTATCCAACTGCATAATAGGCAGCATGGATGTGGTGTCACTGTACCCATCCATTAACATTGATTTTGCTGTGAAAAGATGTGTGGAGATGATCATTGAGAGTGAGGTGGATTTCTGCGACGTCGACACAGACGAACTGGGCCTCCTACTTAGACTTACCTACGACACTGACTACCTAGACAGCCATGACCTTAGACGTTTCTACCCTAGTAGACCTATAAGAGGTAGACCCCCCCACCATAACCTCAATGGCAAAAAAAGACTCCCCCAAAACAATGATCAGGTAAGAAAAATGGTCGCACATGCAATAGGGGCTAGTATCAAAACTACCCTAAAGGGCCACATATTTAAGTTCAACGAGAAGATCTACACCCAAAATGAGGGACCAGCCATCGGCGTCAGCATAGCTGGTGATGTTGCCAACGTTTTCATGGTATGGTGGGAAAGGAGACTTAAAGATCTCCTTAATGAGAGCTCCATAGACCTCATCATGTACTCTCGTTATGTAGACGATATCAATATAGTTATAAGAACACCCCCACTAGAGAGCACTAACAAGTTTGATTTAGAACGTAGCACGATGGAAAGCATCCAGCAGATAGCTAATTCCATACACCAGAGTATAACTGTAACTATCGATTTCCCTTCCAAACACCCTAACAATAGACTACCTGTATTAGACACAGAACTCTGGATTAACACTATAGACGAGAGAGCCCAAATTCTCCACTCACATTATGCTAAACCCATGGCCTCCAAATACCTGATACTCACAAACTCAGCAATGTCCAGTAGTGCTAAGTTTAATATTCTGATCGCAGATTTGGTACGAGTGATGAAGAATGTGTCCCGCATGTGCGACCCAACAGAAATGGAAAGACACATCCAACACTTCATCATGCAGTTCTATGGCTACAATCAAAGAGACAGAGTCAGAGTATACGAAGGAGCCATGGAGAAGTATAAGACCCTCATAGAACTGGACATGAAAGGAATTTTCCCATTATATGGGAGCAAATCATGGAATAGCTTAGATAGGGCTAGACATAAGATAGGGAAAGCCACCTCATGGTACGATAACCAGAGATACCAGAGTATCATGTTTGTGGACGCTACCCCTGGAGGGAAATTAGCTAACCAGTGTAGAAAGGCCCTGAGAAAGACCCACTTAAAAATTAAGGTGGTAGAAAAGCCAGGAACCACCATAAAATCCCTGATCAGCAAAACCTACCCTTTTAAGAAAACACACTGTACTAATAGGAAATGTATCATATGTAAGGTAAACCCCCGGATAAACTGTAAAACTAGAAACGTAGTCTATAGCATAAGATGTACAGAGGGTACTTGCAGAAACATGACAACAACATACATAAGTGAGACAGCTCGTAGCATAGGTGAAAGGATAGACCAACACTGGGGGGAACTAAAAGGACGAAAAAACGGGTCAGTACTATACGAACATGCTAGACAACAACATGACGGTAACATAGACAACACAGAAATTAGAATAATATCTAAACATAGAAATGATCCAGCAGATAGGCAAATCAGAGAGGCCAGTGAAATAGAAATTAGAAGACCAAGACTAAACAGAAAGAATGAACAACAACACCCAAACAAACAACACTGACCTAAGAGAAGTATAAATAAGTAAATAAAATAAAATAAATAAATAAATAAATAAATACATACACAAGCACAATAACAACAAGCACATAAACACACACTAGACACCCATCACACAGCAAACGAAACACTATACACAAACGCAAACGCATGCGCAAAGAAGACAAAATAAAATAAACAAACAAGCAAATAAATAAATAAATATATAGACAGACTGAATAAAAATGGTGTAGACATACAATACAACAGGAGGAACAATGAATATAACACCACTGACGATGTTGCAGATGTGCAACGAAAGATTTATGATAAACTACATATATGTGTTTGTGTCTATATTGTATCTGTATTATTTTTGACCGTCGGTCAGTCAATGGCAACATTGAGGACCGAGTAAGTTAGATTACTTATATATATATGTGTGTGTGTGTGTGTGTGTGTGTGTGTGTGTGTGTGTGTGTGTGTGTGTGTGTGTGTGTGTGTGTGTGTGTGTGTGTGTGTGTGTGTGTGTGTGTGTGTGTGTGTGCGTGTGTGTGTGTGCGTGCGTGCGTGCGTGCGTGCGTGCGTGCGTGCGTGTGTGTAAGCATTTGTTTTAATATTTACGTCTGTGCGTTTCATGTGTGGGGATATATTATATTTATGTACGTAAGTCGAAATAGAAACAGTGTGTCTAAGAGTGGAGTGGATGAATGCGTGAGACAATGCGAAATGTGAATGTAAAAGAGATGGTCTAATAGACGAATAGATGAACAATACATTGCATCATTGGTATTTTGGTGACCTCGTATCTTCTTTGATGATGAGAAACACTATTTTCTAAATTTGGATGTCAAAAGGAAAAAATAATTAACAACGTCCGTGATTTGATTAGTTGGAGTATGTATTATTAACATCGCCGCAGTCATTGTTTTACTGTTGGTGCTGCTGGAACTGCTGGCGTTGCTGTTGAAGGTTTCAATGCTGCTGCTACTGCTGCTGTGCTGCTTCTATTGTTTCTCTCTCTCTATTGTTGCTGTCCCATTATCAATGTAACGCTCAAAGTTCTTGATTTTCACAATAATGGTGGTATTGATGTACATGATGTTGATGATAATGACGATGAGGATTATTATGAAGATGATAATGATGATGATGATCATCATCATCATCATCATCATCATGTGGATCTTGATGTCGATGATGATGACGGTCAGGGTGATGATTATGAGAAGGAGGAGGATGCCGAGGATGATGATGATGATGATGGTGATATCGGTGGTGGTGTTGGTGATGTTCATGATGATGATGAGAAGGAGGAGGATACCGCTGATAATGATGATGATGATGGTGATGATGAGGATAATGATGATGATGATGATAATTTTGGCAATCAGTAGTTAGTTGGCATGGCTGTATTTTCCTTAGAGTTGCTACTGTCTAATAAACAGTTTTAGAATACAACGACTTTCATAATGATATTGCTACAGTTTAGCGTTTCTATTGACAAAGATTGTTTTTCTAGATTCCAATATTATTTTTCTCTTTATAATACTGGCGTTGGCTTATTGTTGTTGTTGCTGTTGTTGGTGGTGGCGGTGGTGATGGTGGTGGTGGTGGTGGTGGTGGCGGCGGCGGCGGCAGTGATGGTGATGGTGGTAGTGGTGGTAGTGGTGGTGGTGGCGGCGGCGGTGATGGTGGTGGTGGTGGTGGTGGTGGCGGCGGCGGCAGTGATGGTGATGGTAGTGGTGGTAGTGGTGGTGGTGGTGACGATCGTGTTGGTGGCAGAATAATAAGGTTTATTTGTTTGTCATTACTATGTAGCGTAAAGAAAGAGAGAGTGGGGGAGACAATGACAGGAACAGAACAGGAAAATCAGAGACAAGGACAGGGAGAGAGACAGAGAGAGGGTGAGCGATTAAGGTCAAAGTAGTTTTTGTTACTGTGGTTATTTTTTTTTTGGGGGGGGGGGTATTCTTAATTAATTTTCCGTATCAAATTTTACATATACTTCGTACTAGCTTTTATGTAGCTTGCACTAGAACTTTTGTATCGTGGCGGCACCCTTAGAGATAGTATTAGTATTCTTTTTCGGGACTCTGAATTATTATTTCGTATTAGTTTACTTTTTTGCACTGCGTGGTTGCTGGCCGTGTGCCTGGGGTAGAAACCTTTATTTATTATTTCGTGGTAGTTTCTTTAGTATTTTGGCCCCTCACTTGTTGACCCGTCACCGTAAGATATACTCGGTTTATTACTTATACCTCTTAAAAGGGTCTCATTATAATTCCGTCCCACCTAGTATATCTTTCTTTAGCCTAGCAGTACCAGTGAGAGACTTAGGTCGTAGTAACCAGAAATTGTTTATTTTTTTTTTTTACATTTAATTGCTTTTTAACACTCGGTATTTTTCTATACATTTACCCCATATTGTTCTACTTATTGTTTCGACTTCCTCCCCCTCCCCTTCCCTCGTATCTTCTTTGACCTCACGCCCAGCTGTAGTCAGCACTATCAACGCATGAATGGGTCTCCTCCACCCCCTCTCCCTCTTTCTCCTACTGGCAGGTTCAGCTACCCCTTCCCTCCACAAATTGCCATCGTAGAATTATTATGTCCCAACAACAAACTTTTGACCAATCCTTGTGACAATCACTTTTACCATATATGGAATTACCCCTTGAGAAGCTCGGCTATTCAAATACCAGGATAAAAATGTTCATTTAGTCCAGAATTAGCCGTCGAAACGGCTTGAGCTCAGCTGTTGGGGTCCTACTCGTTCCTATTACCCACTCTACTAACCTAAGTATTGAGTACTTTTTGTGCGTTATGGTCCACCTGGTTCCTTACCACATTTCCTCCGTTATCTAGCTCCTATTCCCGTAGTAGAGCACTTTCCGACCCTACCACGCCATATCCAGACTTTTCCGCTAAGCTCAAGTTCTTTCACCCGCACCATCGACTTCTCTACCAAGAACATCCCAGTCCCACCGAAAAAACTTTAGCTTCGGATGCTCACGCAAAAAATCGATCTATTTGCGAAAAGACTTAGATGGAGAACTTTTTTCTACGACAGATATTGCGACAATCAGGACTTCGGTACCAAGGAGAGATTCGGATTTATTACCTACAAATCTCCCCCTCCGTACCCTATGCTCTCACCCTTCGAGAATGACCTTTTCCAACTGGTCAAGAAGATTAAATTCAAACCCAGACACAACCGATTCCTACAAAAACTCCGTAGCAACTTAACAGAGTATGATAACACCAATGACATCATGGTGCACTCGGATAAAACTGGTAACCTCTACTTTGTCAACCCCGACAGATACCACACACTGATCAGGAGCAGCCTAAACTCCACCTATAAAAAGGCTAACCACTCATGCATCGAGGACATACATCGAGATGGACAACAAATTACCTCCAGCCTCGGGGTCGCCGACCGCACGGAAGCCCTAGACCCACGGACACCCTACTTCACACTGAAGGACCACAAATCCGATTTCGACCGTAAACCTTCTATCAGGCTTATAAACCCAACGAAGTCCGACATAGGGAGAATTAGCAAAGAAATCCTAGACCGCGTGATACCAAAAGTTAAGCAACACGCCCGACTTAGCCTATGGGTCAACACCCAGGAAGTAATCTCATGGTTCAGCAATATGGAGGAAAAACGAGACACTAAATTCATCCAGTTTGACATAGAGAGTTACTATGCTTCAATCACCTTACCACTACTTACGGCTGCCTTGGACTTCGCCGAAGCACTTGTGCCCATCACCGACCAGGAAAGAAACATCATCCTCCACGCCAGGAAGACAGTCTTACTCTTCGCCAACTCCAAATGGATAAAGAGAGCTCCCGACTCACCCTTCGACGTCAGCATGGGCGCGACGGATTCGGCTGAGGTCACAGATCTTATAGGATTATTCCTAATAGCCAAACTCACCGATATGCTTCCTGCATTAGATGGTGGATTGTACCGTGATGATGGGCTCCTTACCCTTAAAGGGTACAACCCCAGTAGTACAGATCGGGTCCGCAAACAATTAATCAGCTTCTTCCGCGACTGGGGATTTAAAATAACCCTACAAAGGTCGCTGACCCGAGTAAACTTCCTGGACGTTACGCTTGATCTCGATAATGATCTGTACTACCCATACAGGAAACCTAACGACAACCTGCACTACATCCACCGCCAGTCAAACCATCCTAGGAACATCACCAATAACCTGGTTAAAAACATCTCCCTTCGCATATCCCATTTGTCAGCTAATGAGCAGATATTCGATAAACATGCACCTTATTACAATCAGGCCCTCAAGCAGAGTGGTTTCCGGGAGGAAATATCCTACTGTCCAGCTCCCATTAGCGGAACCAGCAGGCGACACCGCCGCTCACGCAATGTAACATGGTTCAATCCTCCCTACAACGCCGAGGAGACAACTCCTATCGGGAAAATCTTCTTTAGGCTCATTGAAAAACACTTCCCACTACAACACCGCTACCACAATATAATTAACAAAAATACCATCAAACTCTCTTACAGCACTACACCAAACTTTGCACAAAACATCGTCTCCTCTAACAACAAAAAACTCAACCCCTATGGAAGAAATAACCTAAATAGCTGTGGAGAGCCGACCAGGAGGTGCAACTGTCCTGATGGATCCATTTGTCCCCTCGACAACAGATGCAGAGATCGTAATGTGATCTACCAGTGCAACGTGAGGACGGACACCTCCAACAAAGCTGATATAGGATTAACCGCATGTGACTTCAAGACCCGGCTATACCAACACAGACATACCTTCCGAAACCCGGCCCGGCGTCACGCCACTACACTTTCGGGCCACATATGGGACCTCAAGGATAACAACATTACCTATGATCTCACTTGGAGCTTACTGTCCAGAGCCAACTCTTACACGGGAGGACGCCGTCCGTGCAATTTATGCTCGGAGGAAACTTTACAAATGTTGTTTTCGACGGACCAACTCCTAAACAAGAAAGATGAACTGGTTACTGCATGTAAACACAGATTGCGTAGGACTTACCTCGCCCTCAAACCCCATAATGACCCGGGGGGGGGGGGGGGTAGACTAGGGCTATAACACCCTACTTGCCGATTTTGTAATGGGTCACCCCTGCTTGCAAAGGTAGACGTAAGATCTTTTATATCTTTTTATCGCTTCCTCTATATTTCCTTCTTCCCCCGATCCCTCCCTAGTCCTTCCACCCCAGTTCTCTTTCTTTGTCGTCGTCTATTTCTCGCCCACCCGAGACAGCCCCTCGGTCCTTTGTAGCCTCAGTACCCCCACCCCCTTCCCCTACTCTATGATAGATTTGGCCGACTCCACTTTTTATAGCAGATGTGTTAGACCCCGGATACTTGCCCTCTTATCCGACCGCTGCCCCTTT